>JAPTHN010000158.1:428373-583373 GCA_026936325.1 Platynereis dumerilii
AAAAATTTAAAATAGGCGTACAGTAATAATATTGCTAGTTTCTAAGACCTTCTGCATGTACTGGGGGATAAGGAAAGTTGCTTGTTGCAAGTTTTCATAACAGAGCAATCAGAGTTTGGCTAAGAAAGAAGGAGGGGTTCGTTAATTAATAGTATGATGATAAGTACTTAAAAAGCATCGTATTTCCTGCAACTTATTGAATCACCTTGTAACTATTGATGAAATAATGTGTTGCAGGCTTTTATAGAAGGGATAGATAGATATGGTAAGTGCAGCCCTCTCAGCCCAGTTTATTCAGTGTGAGAATCTACACGTCCTAGCATATTGGCAACATTTTATAGGTTCCTGGACACTAAAAATGTTAGTTGCTTATTGGAAAGTCATGATTTGTTGATAACATGTCATTCTACTTCAATGAGAGACTTAGAAGCCTGCAAAGCAGATCAAACTGCATGGGACTTCACTGTTCATATCAGCTTGTCTAATGTCAATTGGTACTCTAAACCAATAAGACAAGTTGAGTCTAAGACGTCTTGTTCTGATTTACTACTGAACGCCTAAAATCTCATACATATTAAAACACCTGTAATAGAGCATTAAAGTAATCCCTTCTCATTTCTCAACTGCAGTCAGTGTTGTAAACAAGCAATTTTGGAAGTGAATGTAGTAATCATGGCTTACCGAGAGTGTTGATGACTAAGTATATCTTTAAAAGCTCCATCCTTTCCTTAAAATATGTGTTTTGCTCTGAGCCTCTGAGGTTTTATATATATATGTTTCAATTAGCTTATCTTGTTGGAAAATATTTGCAAAGATACATCTGAAGTACTGATTTTGACGAGTTCGTTTACAACCGAATTAGTTTTCTTTTATCTTTTTCACCTTCTAGAGAGTTGTTGTTTGTTTACTATCGATAACCTTTGTGTCGAATTTGCTGACTTTTATTCAGAAATAATGTGCTTGTAGTATTGTATCATCAGAAATGTTTTGCTTGATTGATCGATTTATTTGGTTCATAAAAATACGTTCCATGATGACACAATAAAGTTAGTAATGTATTTCCGATGTGGTCCAGTGGTAAAAGGCATGGATATAAATCTAGGATGATGATGGTGCAGGTAGAATATTTGTGCGGGAGATGTGGGTGCTATTATTTTGAGAAAGTTAACTGCCAGACTGCCCGAGCAATCTATGTACTGTGCTCTGAAATGCCATTTTGAAATTAGCTGAATAGTTTTGGGTCTGAGGGGCTGACAGGACTGGTGAATATGCCAGAGGTACAGGGTGGTAAAAAAAAAAAACTTTACACTTATGAATTATTTTTTGGATAGTGCTCATTGTAACAATTACTTATTTTTCAATACAAAAACTACCTGTATAGCAAAGAACAACCTTTCTAGAGATAATATATTCTTTCGTAGGTCCTTTTGGACTGATGACTTTTCTACAGTGGGCCTTAATGATGCGAAGGTGTAAAAAATGTAAATTTGTGTCCGTTTTTCCCATACACAAAGCATATTAGGAATATTTTATTAGTTCCTATGCACTGAAAGTGTTTAGTTGCTCATTGGAAAATCATGAGTTCTTGATTATAAATCATTCTGCTTCAGTGAGAAACTTAGAAGCCTGCAAAACAGATCAAACCACATGGGACATCACTGTTCATATCCCAAGCAGTTGTGATATGCAAATAAGCTTGTCTAATGTCAATGGGTGCTCTAAACCAATCAAACAAGTTGATTCTAAGATGTGTTCTTCTCATTTACTGCTGAAACCCTTTGATCTCATGCTAATTAGAACACCTGAAATAGAGCATTAAATAATCCTTTCTCATTCCTCAACTGCAGACAGCGTTGCACACACAAAATTTTGGAAGTGAATGTTATCATGGCTTACAGAGAGTGATGGTGACTTTGTTGTTGTTGTTGTATTTCACAGATGCTAATACTTCAGCATATGGTCACAGGCAGCTTATCTGGTTAATGTGATGACTGAGTTTAAGAGCTCCATCCATTTCTCAAATGATGTATTTCGCTGCTCTGTGGCTTTGAGGGGTTATGTAATCTTTCAAAAACCTTATTGTATTGGAAAAAATTTGCGATGTTAGGTCTAAATTTCTATTTTTGATGAGTTTGTGTCAACTGAGTTTTGTTTCATCTTTTTAACTTTTAGAGGGTTTTTGTTTTCTAGTGAAAACCGTTGTATCAAATGTATTGACTTTTTATTGGCTCCAAAGAAATAGTTCCAATTTCATGGCACTTTCACAAAGTTTCTATTCAACATTGAGGTAAACCAGACGAAGACTCGCCAATCACATGCTCTAAGGAAGTAGACAAGGCCATCGGCATACTCAGAAATAGCCCTGGTTTCTTCCAGAAAAAATATAGCGAGTTCTCCACAATGAGTTTATGTGGACCAATAGCCAGAGCTATTATTTGTTTTCTTGAAATGTGTATAAAACATGACAGACGTCAAAATGGTAAAAATGCTACATGGGTGTAAGACAAAAAAAATTTACATTGGAACACTGCAGCCTGTGTCAAGTCAAATCAGCTTTATTGAATCCTAAACAAAGATAATTGAATTCTCACATCACTCTGCTTTGAAAAAAATGTGAAAAAATACATGTACAAATTTAACCATATCAATAAATTATATGTGGGGAGAGTCACCAGCATTATTCTGCTGTAAACTGACCCACCCTTTACCCTCTTCAAACATAGATAAAATGAAGAAAAAGAAGTGTGTTGGTAAACCCATAATGGGCTCAATCATACACTGACATCCAGTCAACAGGCTATCAGGTATACCCACAACCTAATGCCACAATACCCCTAAAAGTTCCACTCTCCTATGAATGAAACTATAAAAGTCACATGATTCTGTATGATTATGGATTCTGGCATTGGCTGTCTATAGACCTTTTCCGGAGAAATACCCATGCATGATTTTTAATTTCAATTAGGGACCGTTCAGAATTTATGACTGGGGGGTGGGAGTTTTGGTCGAGGGGGTACTAACTTTTCACATGTGTTTCAAGGGGGGTATTAATTTTTGACAACACTTCCAAGGTGGGGTAAGAAATTTTGACAAAGAAAAAATGTTAAAAAACATGCATACACTCACTTTATTTTGACTTTTTTACACGCAAAAGTCCGCGAAATGACGCGAATCTGTGTATAACAGTATGTATGTGTGTATTGTTTTGTATGTCGAGGGGGGGTACTAAAAATACGCATGAAACCTAAGGGTGGGGTACTAAAAATCCGCATGAAACTCAAGGGGGGGTATCAATTTGTGACGGGAAGTTCCAGCAAAACTCCCATTCCCCCCCCCCAGTCGTCATAAATTCTGAATGGTCCCTTAGCTGTCATTTGGAAACTACTGGGGTTACAGAATGGCCCAATATGTCAAAATGACCATATTTTGATGCACTTTCAGGAAAATAACATCATGAATCAGCAAACAATCTATTTCATCTCTGCACTGGCTATTGAATTACAACATATTTTTGTCGCATTATATGAAATGCTTTTATTTGGAAATGGGTCTATATACCCATCAGCACATTCAGATATAAACAAGTGTGGCATACCAAAATGTTGCCGTCCTGAAGGACAATTAGTGTGCCAAATTTCATGCAAGTATTGCTTCAAATCACAAAGATATGTGGCTTTATGGGTAAAAAGTTGATATTAATCTAGCGTTTTTGAAGTAAAAATTTTAAAAGGCTGTCAAATGGCCCAAGGTAAAGACGCAAAGTGGCCCAACATCTCAAAATGTACCTTTCTTTATGCTCTAAAAGTGTGCCAAGTTTCATGCTTTCCTCCAAAAATGCACAATTGGTTTGCTATGCCGCTGCACTATGTCATCTACTGAGAGCTCCATAAAATTTTAGATTTTGATGTTTAATGATAATTTATTAAACTTCATCCAGTTTAGATTTCTTTCAGATTATTGTTTAAATTTATACTGCTGTTTCATTGACGATTTTAACGGTCAGCAATATGGTTCTGTTGTTATGATGTTTGTGTGTAATGCCATCTACTGATGATGTCACATTGCATATGCTCAATAAGATTAGGATTTTGAAATGTTAAGACTGACTCCCAGGCCGCATGATTCTGATTCTGATAGCATGCAAAAAAGGAATTTCTTCTTAACAAGTTCTCATTCAAATTGTTTTCTCTATATATTCACATTTGAAAGCGTCTTGCGGTTTTCAGCAGTCTTGCCAGGAATTCAAAATGTCATTTGAGTGCAGATAGAGATTGTTGACAGCAGTAAATGCTCTCAGAACAACAGTCCTACAAACAATTGTATACTATATTTATGGAAACACAAGAAAATGTTCAATGATCCTTCCATTTGTAACAAATCACAAAACGTGACAGGTGGAATAACTGGTGTAAATTTCATTTCGACTAAGTTTTAAGCGATGAAGGCCCAATTTCACCAACCTGTTTAGACCAGTCTAATTAGTAATTGCTTTGGACTAGTCCCAATCCAGAAAAAACATTTTACCAAGATGTAATGTCCAATTATCCAATTTATACCATTTGACACCTCTGTCAGCCAATCATGAGCCAGTATTTCACTGCAATAAAACCCATATTCTTTGTTGTCCAGTTATCCTCCCATGGGAGAATAATAAGTGAAGCTGTGAAAAACCACAGCAACAAATGACAAGTTTCAGTTTTGTCTTATGGTATAAGCCAGTTATTCACCACGGGATCGGCAATATGTGTTTATCACAGCTCGGGCTAACGCCCTCGCTGGATAAATCACATATTGCCTCTCCCTAGGTGAATAACCTATACTTGCACCAACAAAAAGTTATTCATGTTGCTTGCAGCAATAAATATATGTATTTTTTTTAAACAATTGAATTTTTTGGTGATGCTTGATTTAAAAAAAAAAAATTTTGTTTTGAAGATTCTAAGAAGTCGAATTTAATTTGACCAAATCTTACAAAAACTATGAAAAATTGTTAAAAAACGTTTTCGCCAAGAAATTATATACCAGTCCCAATTTCTTTTGGATTAGCTAGCCTACTCCTGAGCTGTTTTTGGCATTCTTGCCAAACTGTCCGATGAGAAGGCTTGATTCTTCTCAATTTCAAAAGTAGTCGAAGTTTGTTCTAACTTTAGATTGGAGAACAGAGATTAAACAAAAGGTCTGCCTGACAAGCCTGCCAGTTGCAGTTTGCACTGGATGAATGGATGATTGGGGCTTTACGTCCTGTATTTATGCACTTGGTTGGCTAATTAGGACAGGAAGAGGACACGGCAATGAGGCAAAGGATGGTTGAAACAGCTATCCAACATAGGCCCTGGTGACCAGCAACAGTTGGATTCAAATCCTGGTCCAAGCGATAGCCAGCCTAGCATGCTACCACCAGACCAACCTCCCCCCCCCCCCAGCTGTAGTTTGCAAAATTAGCAGGCAACTTTAGCCTGAAAATTTAATCTAATTTTAGAAATGAGTAAAAATGAACACGCTGTTCAATCAACCTTTTTTCCCCTACATTGCACTTCCTGCACAGCTGCTTCACCCTTTGCCTCTTTTATGTATCCCTGTTCAGTGTATCCTTGTTCATGGATGCTGGACCAAAAACACAATCATCCATCCCTCCCTACTCTGTCACCTCCTCGATCCTTGTTCTGTCACCTCCATGCTACTCCCTCTCTCCCTATTCCCTATTTCATGCTCCCTCCTGCCCCCGCAGATCTCGGGCCTCCTCGTGGCGGTGGGTGGTAACACTAAGGTGAAGACCTCTATCCTTAGTGGCCAACATGAGACAGTGCGCATGCACGGTGTGTCCCCTACCTTACAGGGGAATATCAATGAATTTGTCATTTACCATGATTCCAAATCGGATCGTACGTCAACCGGGTTGCCAAGGTGCACGTCCCTCAACGGGAAACCAGGCTGAGATCGAAAAATTTGCGACTGGATTACAAAGATTTCAATGGACAAGGACGTCTCCGGATGACTTGACTGACCCTGACCACCCCCCACATCTGTCAAAGACTGAAAATTTGCTTGTTATAAAAGGTGCCACACAATCACTGGAAGACCTATCATCTGTTGCTATCTACGAAACAGTTGCTGACCTTTGCGACACGACAATCGCAGATAGCCTGAGGCGCCAAACGAATGGCACATTCCTTCTCAAACCTGCGACCTCTGACCAACAGGGGTGCAAAAAATGTTTTTGTGCCTGGGAACATCAGACATACTTCAAAATGTGAATGGCATGCGTCTATCTCATGGAAGACTCAGATATAGCAAATTTTGCAATTTTCAGCAGACATGAAATTCTGAAAACTAAACAAATCGGCAGATAACTAAATCAAATCAAATCAAATCAATATTTATTTTGTCTCGGCGTTAAGTACAAACAACATTAGCTCAAAGCTATTATGACCGAGGTGTGGAATGTAACAAGTGTATAAGAAGGAAATACATGTACATTGTAGAATAAAAAGTATAGGTAATATATATATATATAAAATTGTAAAGTTTTTGTTAAGTTAAAAATGGACAATAAATATATTAAAATTTTGAGATTGACAAGTTAAAAACCATAAGTTAAAAACATTTTAAAATATAATTGCATTAAAATAATTAATTACTGCCTACAAAAAGTACATTCACACGAGGATTTATTTGTCCATGTACTGATAAGAATTTTGAAAGTTTTGAAATCGGCAGCATTTCTCATTGTTGTTGGCAGTGAATTCCAGATCTTTCCACCGCTGTGGCGGAAAGAGTGGAGGCCATACCTAGAAGTTCGGTTTGGCATGGCCTGAATGTTATCACGTCTCCTAAGGTTGTATCGCGAATTCACTTGCGTAAAGATGGAATTGATGTAGGATGGGCTTATTTTATTGTAGGCTTTGTAAACTTCAAGAGCAATGGCTCTCAGCCTTCCAAGTTCAAGAGATGGTAACTTAGCCCTAGCCAGCAGATCTTCATAGGTGGCAGAATAGTCATCAAACACAAACTTTAAAGCCCTATATTGGACTTTCTCCAATTTCTTTGTAAACTTCTGTTTCCCGTTGCTGATTGTATTGAGAGTTATATCATTGTGTTCAGCTTGGTGTTGTGATCGTGCAGAAACATAAATAATGTTTAAAAATTGTAGAATTTATTTAATAAAGTAATTTTGACTGATTATTCCCGGAAGCTGCAAGGCAGTGGCTTGATTATTTTAATTTCCATACTTGGTCAAAGTGGTTTGACTGAAGCCGACTCTGTGAATCTGTCACTAATCTAGAGGAAGACTCAGTCAAAGCTATGTTTTGGCTGAGTCATCCTCCATTTTTTAGTGGAAGACTCAGTCATAACATAGCTTTGACTGAGTCTTCCACTAGAAAATGGAGGATGACCCAGAAAAAATCACAGCTTTGACTGAGTCTTCCACTAGACTTGTGCAGATTCATAGAGTCGGCTTCGGTCAAACCACTTTGACCTTTTTAGCTTGCACAACAAACAACTTTTTGGAGGGAAAAAATCAATGGAAGACTCAGTCAAAGCAGGTTTAACTGTTTTTTACCTCAAAAGTTCCCATTGTGCAACTCAGATTCTGTTGTGGAAGACTCAGTCAAACCACTGAAACCCAGTTTTACTTAAGACTAACCTTTCTATTTTTTTGAATGATGCATAAGCATAAAAGGTTAAATCAGTTTGTATGTTGACACGACTGATTGTCCTCTTTCATTGTATCACGGAAGACTAGGTCAAATCAATTGGGCTGAGTCAGATAAGCCATGAAAGATGTCAGTTTTTCATGGAAAATTGCCATAAAACAGAGGGAAAATGTCCCAAAATACCGAGAGTTTGAAGGAGTAGTGAATGGTAATAAATGGACCCATTGGGCTTATTTCTATTGCCATTTGGTGCTAGAGATCCTCGAGATTATTTTTCAGATATATTTCAAAATTCAGTCAAATTGATTTGACTGAGTCTTCCTTGAGATAGACGTTCTTAAAGTCATAGAAATTAAGAACAATGTTATGGATTTTTGTTCGTAAAACATATAAAAATTTCAAAAACTTTCAAGAAAACTGGTGAAAATTTGTGTAATTCCCCATCATTTGGTTTAAACATATTATTTATTCCTTTGCTTACAAGCCATGGGGGCAATTCCAAACTCAGGTGTTAGTATTACATATTAAGTATAAAACATTAATCCTCGTACACTGTTAGAAATTTCAGTACAATCAACGGTTTTATTCCGTAATTTATACGGTCAAACGACCGTGATCATGAAACTGTAGAAATTACAGCTTTCTTGTTGTTATTATAACGTGTTTTATGAATTCACGGTTTAAAAACTGTAACTGAAGACTTAGCCTTGTTTTTGTTTTCTGTGCCCTTAAAGAAGCTTTATTGGCAATGCCTTAAGGTGTTTAAACTTAAGAGCAGTCATTTAATCTCTTGAAGCAGGACTGATGAGACACATTTATAAGCAAGGTAAGATTTCTTCATTTAGCATGCATGATAATGCTAAATTATATCTAATTGCCTATTATTTAATAACTACTGTAATGGTTGTATTGAAGTAATAAAATGGTATGGTTCCATAGCCGTACCGGAGGGGGGGGGGGCAGGGGGGGCGGTTACCCCCCAAAAGTTTGGGAAAAAGTAAGATTCGGGTAAAAGGGCTAAAAAAATTTGGGCAGATGATTAAATTAAAATATCGAAAATTAATAGTTTCCAGGTAATTTCATTTAAAATTGCATTAAATTTAAATCTTTAAATTCGGGCAAATGTCGCTCGCCCCGCCCCCAAAAAATTGCGCGCCCGGTACGTCTATGTATGGTTCCACAACCCACAATATTTTTTTGACAGATATTCCTTGAAGAGGATGAATGGGGCTTCACGTCCTCTATTTATGCACTAGTCTTGATAGGTTAATTAGCACAGGAGTAGGACAAGTGGCTCTACAAGAGCTGAAGTTGAACCCTGGACCCATTGATTGCCAGCCCAACACTCTACCACTGAGCTAATCCTCCCCCTCCTTAACAAGGGGGGGAGGGTTGGTCTAGTGGTAACATGCTGGGCTGCCAATCACTTGGTCCAGGGTAATGTGCTGGGCTGCCAATCACTTGGTCCAGGGTTCGAATCCAGCTCTTGCTTGGTCACCCTGACCTATATTGGATGGCTGTTTCAATCATCCTTTGCCTCATTGCCGTGGCCTCCCCTGTCCTAATTAGCCTACCAAGTGCATAAATACATGTCGTAAATCCCCAATCATCCATCCACCCCCTCCTTAACGGACTCATTTATTAATCAGTATGAATAAATTATCATCACCCTGTAGACTAGAATAACCCAATGCTACATTCTAAATTGTCTACAATGGTTGAATATTAATAGGCCTACTTTGTAAAAATATTATAATTTTATTGTATTTCTCGCACCATTTATTATTTATTTAAAGAATTTGTTTGTCATTATTTTACGTTTTAAATGTGATTACATTTTACACAACTATCAATATGATTTTAAAATAGCTTTGCAGTGAAAGTGTCACTTAAGGATTTTGGTCTGGGTTTCATTGGTCATGTTTGCAGACTTAAGACTTAAGTACCGAAGGCAATCAACTCAATAGCAAACTATCAACAAGAAGCTTCTAAGCCTATACAAGTTAAAGAGTGTTGTCTAATTTTCAGATTCAAGACAGAGGCTGACTGGATGAAGTACATGTGTGTGTTAATTGTGCAATGCTAGTTCATGGAGAGGCCTTTCATGATTGTGTTTCTTCAGGTCTTTGAAGCTGTCAACTCTTCCAAGGTCGGTGGCACAACAGCATTTTTATGTCTGCTCTCCTTTCCTCCAAATAATTAATGCTCAAAAACTCACTCATAGTTATATACTATGTCTGCCCTCATCTAGTGAAATATAGCAAAGTAATTTGTTAGTAATCACTGGGGTTTGCAATATTTCACATAATTATTGCAGTAATTTCCAAATATAATTGCATGTTTTGCAACAGTTTAACTTCTAAATTCTCTTGGCTTATTTTGCAAAGCTATAATTATGGATACCCAATGGTTTTTAGCTCATCTATTTTCTTTGAAAATGAAGAGCTATTGTGGTCAATCGATCTTTGGCATCGTCGGCGTTGTCCTGGTTAAGGTTTGTGTAAGTGTCCATTTGTGACCTTAGTTTTCCGCTTATGGCATGAATATGAAATTTGGTGAAGGTATGGGGCTATAGGTATGGATTGGGAACATGTAGAGAAATCCAAGATGGCTGCCATTTTGTGGCGGTCATTTTGGCAGCCATCTTTCTTCATTCTTAACTGCCCATTGTGACCTTATGATTTCACATGCAGTTATGAAATTTGGTACAGGTATGGGCCTGTGGGTATGGATCGGGAGCATGTTGAGAAATCCAAGATGGCAGCCATTTTGTGGTGGCCATTATGGCAGCCATCTTCATTCTTGAACTGCCCACTGTGACCTTAACATTTCACTTACAGTTATGAAATTTGGTACAGGTATTGGCCTGTGGGTATGGATCAGGAACATGTTGAGAAATACAAGTGAGGGGCCATTTTGGCAGCCATCTTTCTTCATTTCTTGAACTGCCCATTGTAACCGTAATATTTCGCTTAGAGTATGAAATTTGTTACAGGTATTTGCCTGTGGGTATCGATCGGGATTATGTTGAGAAATCCAAGATGGTGGCCATTTTGTGGTGGCCATTTTGGCAGCCATCTTTCTTCATTCTTGAATTGCACATTGTGACCACAATATTTCACTTAGAGTTATGAAATTTGGTACAGGTATTGGCCTGTGCGAATTGATCGGGAACATGTTGAGAAATCCAAGATGGCAGACGTTTTGTGGTGGCCATTTTGACAGCCATCGTTCTTCATTCTTCACTGCCCATTGTGACCTTATGATTTCACATGCAGTTATGAAATTTGGTACAGGTATGGGACTGTGGGTAAGGATTGGGAGCATGTTGAGAAATCCAAGATGGCAGCCATTTTGTGGTGGCCATTATGGCAGCCATCTTCATTCTTGAACTGCCCACTGTGACCTTAATATTTCACTTACAGTTTTGAAATTTGGCCTGTGGGTGTGGGTATGGATCAGGAACATGCTGAGAAATACAAGTGGGGGGGGGGCATTTTGGCAGCCATCTTTCTTCATTTCTTGGACTGCCCATTGTGACCGTAATATTTCGCTTAGAGTTATGAAATTTGTTACAGGTATTTGCCTGTGGGTATCGATTGGGAGTATGTTGAGAAATCCAAGATGGTGGCCATTTTGTGGTGGCCATTTTGGCAGCCATCTTTCTTCATTCTTGAATTGCATATTGTGACCACAATATTTCACTTAGAGTTATGAAATTTGGTACAGGTATTGGCCTTTGGGCATTGATCGGGAACATGTTGAGAAATCCAAAATGGCTGACTTTTGTGGTGGCCATTTTGACAGCCATCTTGCTTCATTCTTGAACTGACCATTGTGACCTTAGCATTTCACTTACAGTTATATAAGTTGGTGCAGGTATTTGCCTCTGGGTATTGATCAGGAACATGATGAAATATCTAAGATGGTGGCCAATTTTTCAGCCATCTTTCATTTCTTGAATTGCCCATTGTGACCTTAATATTTCACTTAGAGTTATAAAATTTGTTACATGTATTGGCCTGTGGGTATTGATCGGGAACATCCAAGATGGCAGCCATTTTGTCAGCAATCTTTCTTCATTTCTTGAACTGCCCATTGTGATCTCAATATTTCGCTTAGAGTTATGAAATTTGGTACAGGTATTGGCCTGTGGGTATGAATCAGGAACATGTTGAGAAATTCAAGATGGCCACGAAAATGTTCACTTTAGAATGGCTGATATCCTTGAACTGCCCATTGTGACCTTGCTACTTTGCTTAGAGTTTTGAAAGTAGACACCGTTATTGGCCTGTGGGCATGGATCAGGAACATGTCAATAAATCCAAGATTGTGGTAATTTTGGCAGCAATATTTCTTACTTTAACTGCCCATTGTAGCCGTAATATATCGCTTAGAGTTATAAAATTACAGGTATTGGCCTGTGGGTGGTAATCTGGCACACATTGATAGATTTCACATTGACAGACAAGCGTTTAAACCGCTTGCGGTTCTGGTTAAAAAATAACCTTGATTGCTGGAAGTCAATCTCCCCACTAGCATCGCCCCCTCCCTCCTATTGTCGGTCACTCTCACTGGTCAATCTTGGCTCCTCTCCATTGCCCTCTGCCTTCACCCTATCCTATGTGCCCTCTGCCTTCACCCTATCCTATGTGCCCTATGCTATCTCCCCTGTCCTCCCCTCATTCTCCATCTTCCCCTCTCCTCTCAATCCCCTTTCCCTTCTTCCTCTTTTCCTTCTTTACGTCCAACAATTCTGAAATAACCTTGGTTGCTGTCTGGCAAATCTCTCTCCCTCTCCTCTCCCCCTCTCCCTGCGCCTCTCCCTCCCCCTATCTCCCCTATCCTTTCTCCCCTATCCTATCTCCCCTATCCTATCTCCCCTATCCTGCACCCCTACCCTAGCATCCCTATCCTCTCCTGTCCTCTCCTGTCCTCTATGCCCTGTCCTCTCTCCTCCTATCCCTCTCCTGTCTCCCTCTCCTGTCTCCCTCTCCTGTCTCCCTCTCCTGTCTCCCTCTCCTGTCTCCCTCTCCTCTCTCCCTCTCCTCTCTCCCTCCCCTCTCTCCCTCTCCTCTCTCCCTCCCCACTTCTCTTCCCTGTTTCATCCCCTATTCCCTATCTGCTCTCTCCTTCCTTTTCCCTATTCCCTCTCTTTCTACCCCTCCTGCCCACTTTCTCTCCTACCACCTGTCACTCTTTCCCTCTTTCCTCCTTTCCTTTTTTGTTTTTCTCACCTCTCAGTTACAGTAGATGAATGACGTGTACTTAAATTCAGCTGCTAATGACCTCATAACAGGCCCTCTAGATTACATTGAAATGAACTGGCAATAAGTCATTGAGTAACTTGTGACCTCAATGATACGCAGCTGATGACACATTTTCATACCATTGCAAGTATAGGCTATGAACTCATACATTCCTTATGACTCACAAGGAACATTTCAGTCCAATTCTGTAAGCACTTGACGTTAATGAAATATAGCCCATGACTCTCCAACTAATCGGTGAGGTTTGCATTATTTCACATAATATATTTGTATTAATTTCAAAATGTAGTTTTGTGACAGTGCAACTTCCAAATTCTCCTCATTTAATTTACGAAGTTATAAATATGGACATGCAATGTTTTTAAAAACAGTCTTGAATGCTGCTTCGTCAATTTCCCCTCTGGCATCTGTCTACCTCTCCATCCACAACCCACTGCCCTTCAACCACTCCCAATCCTATCCCCTTTCCCCTCTGCACCAGTCCCTCCTTATTCCCTTTCCCCCCGGCCCCCACCCTCTCCTCTCCTTTCCTTCTTTATTTCCCCTGCCTTTCTGTTGCCGTAGAGCCATTTCAAAATAGGTATAGGTTATTAACCACAAGAGAGGAAATATGTTATTTATCACCCGGGTGCTTTAGATGTAATAAACAAATTCCTGATACCATATTGAATACGAGGGGTGTCCCAAAAGTTCTGACCAATTTTTTTGGCAGACCTTTCAGACTCAGACTCAGACTCAGAATGTATTTAGACCTTTCTATTTGAAGTAGCAGAATGAAATTTTCACAGAATCAATTTCAGGTATATCACTATCCATTTTGAAAATATGGTACCTGTTTGAACATTTTAAATAACTTTTCTGTTGCCATGGAAACAGAAGGTCAGTGCACCCAGCGCAGCTCAATTTTTTAGGCCAAATCCAAGTGTCTAGGCTTGTAAATAACCAAGGAATTTACTATAAATATGCAACGGATGATCATGAAAAATATTATTATGAAACCTAACAGTATCTCAAAGTTATTTTTTTACATTTAAAGCCACTGTGAATCAGTTTAACCCATGTGCAGAGGCGACCACCTGGGTCCTCCAAACTGGGCTGTTCTTAAATTTTGGAATTTCAGTGTATGTGGAGACTGCTTCATTTCTCGTTATGACTATTGTTTCTTTAATTTTTGAACTGGTATATACATTTTAGTATCATGCAAAGTTACAGTAGGCCAAGTCTGGTAATTAAAGCTGATACCTAAGGTTCTTGAGCACTGCCTCTCGACAGCAGATTGTTTCAGCCAAACCGTCTCAAGCGCTGTTAGGCAACTGCTGGAAAATGGCTTTGGTAATTGCCTCAGCTGATCAAGTTGAAATATAAATAAATGTTTATAATCTAATGGAAGATATCTTGAAAGACTGCATGTCTATCAGGAAATACATTTTCTTGCAATCATTTGCTTTTTTACTATAAGTTCTCTGACTTTTAACACAGCTAATTTGCTGAATTTCGTCTGAGAAATTGAGCTGCGCTGGGTGCACCGACCTCTCGTAACCATGGTAACAGAACAGTAACTTAAACACTTCTTACAGTCTTGATTTTTTCAAAATAGATGGCCAAATACCTGAAATTTATGCAGTGAAAATTTCATTTAGCTATTTGAAATATAAAGGTCTGCCAAAAAAATTGGTCAGAACTTTTGGGACACCCCTCGTAACCCACTTAAGCCGCGAGACAATCACTCAGTCAAACTTGAGATAAGTGGACAACAAAGAATATGAATGGGATAAGATTTCATTGCTGGTTGGTCTGCCTCTCTTCTCTCCTCTCTCCATCACCTCAATCCCTCTCCTCTCTCCATCACCTCTCCTCTCTCCATCTTCTCCCTTCCTCTCCGCTCCTCTCTCCGTCTTCTCCCTTCTTCTCCTCTCTCCCTCTCCCCTCTCAATCCCTCCCTTCTCCCCTTCTCCACTCCCCCTCTCCTCTCTCTCTCTCTCTCCTCTCCCTCTCCTCTCCCTCTCGTCTCTCCCTCTCCTCTCCCTCTCGTCCCTCCCTCTCGTCCCTCCCTCTCGTCTCTGCCTCTCGTCTCTGCCTCTCGTCTCTGCCTCTCGTCTCTGCCTCTCGTCTCTGCCTCTCGTCTCTCCCTCTCGTCTCTCCCTCTCATCTCTCCCTCTCGTCTCTCCAAAAGATATTCTTAAGCAATGGTTAAGACGTCAACGGCATTGCAGCTGCCTGATGTCAAAATCAAACAAGAGCCCAAACAATGTCAATGTGTTGTCATGGTTGCTTCATGATGACTTCACATTTTTGTAATGGCAGGAAAAAGTTTTAAAGTGACACTTTTGACTTAAACTGGGGGGGGGGGGGCAGGGCGGGGGTTGGGTAGTCGAAAGGGAGGCAAGCCCATCCCCTCCCAGCCATCCTTGCCCTCCCCTCCCCTGTGAAGACTGATAATTATCATTTGGCAATTCTTGATTACTTTGCAGATGCTATATATTATGATCCAACAAATTTCTGCATTTTGTTCAGTTTCTTGTGCCTTTCAGCATGATGATGAAACACCACTTGCCCCACTCTAGGAAATTATCTGGCTATGCCACTGCAGTATTGAAATATAACAACATGACAAAACCGCTCGAATCAGGGTCACAATCAGGATATTGTTATGTAGTGCTCGAATGGGTAGTTAATTTTTTCACCTGATTTAAATATTATTGGAAGGGTTTTTTTCAACAAGACCATTTAAATACAGAACCGTGATGTACCCATGGAGCAACAATTGTCATGACATCACAATTGCATTATTTGGGCCGCTGTTTTGTGACATCATCAGGCATCTCATTCTGCAATGCTGGTGATGTCATAATTACGTTTGACAGTGATTCTAAAAACATCATAGGTCCTGATATTTAGGCTGTAGGCCTAAACAATTTGATGATATTCATAGCCAACCAGCTGGTAATGCTTCAATTATGCCTTCTCTTGTATCAAGTGAAAAAATATTTGTATCTCTGTTTACAGGAACATTTGAGCAGACTAGAGGTGGCAGAAGAACGAGGAGTGCCAATGTCATGAATGATAGTTTGATATGGTAAATATGCCTTTTTAGATGTCATTGACAAAGTCTGGCTACTTCGAAAAAATCCCTAAACATTAAACAGGTATCATTTCTACATGTACACTCAACAAAAAAACAAACACCCCCCTTCATTTTTGCTGATAATTTGTACGATTTTTTGGGCCAAAACCAATTAAACAGTAGTGATCCTATTACAAAAATGTATCAATGTGAAAATAATTGAAGTGCGACCATTTCCTCTTTACCTTTGACCTTGTTTATCATATTTGGGTTTTTTTTTTAATGCCCATACCCACATCTCACTAAAAGAATTGGGGTGTCATTTCGAAGTGTGTCCTAAAAAAGCAGAAAAATGCTTCATTTTTAGCTACAGATCACCATTGTGCATTTGTTGCAGCAAGTGAAATTACTTTTATGAAAAGTTTACATGACATGACCAGTTGCATCTCGGAATGCTCCAAATGCAAATGCTATGTTCACATCAAAATATCAAACAGAAGACTAATTTTTGAAAATAACTCAATTCAAAGCCAAATAACATGAGTCATTTCCCTTGCTGTATGAAACCCACATCTGGAAGGTGATCTGTAGCTATCAAAAATAAAGCATAATGTCACAATTTTTTCGTTTTTTTATGGCTATTTGTCGCACAATGCGAAATGACGTCTAGATTTTTTTGGTGAGATGTGGGTAATCTGGGTATGGGCCATTTAAAAAAAAATCCAACTGTGAAAAAAGTAAAAGGTAAATGTTCCGGAAATGGTCCCACAAGGTGAGAGGTAAATGTGAGGGAAAAACGGTCGCACTTGAATGATTTTCAGCACATGTTTATAATAGGATCAACACTGTTTAATTGGTTTTAGCCAAAAAAATTATCTCACAAATTATAAGCACAAATGAAGTGGTACGTTTCTTTATTTGTGAGTGTACAGTAGCAAGATTTTATACCTACCCTGCTATTTGGTCATTTCTTGGGTAGCTGACTGGCTGAGTGGTTTAGGTGCCCGCCAGAAGGTCTTTGCCTGCCTGGGTTCAAAAATTTGAGCTGGATGTCATTCAGTGCCACATTGTATCAATGCTTAACACGGATTATCCTAAAGTGGTTAACTCCCATAACTTTACTTTTAACAGGGTTACTGTGAAAATAGCTTAGCCATGTTTTAAGCTGACCTCATGTTATATAATGACTAAATCATTTTCCCAGTAACCTGTTAAAAGGTAAGTTATGTGAGATGTTAAGTTGCGGCCCCTTGTATCAGTGTCTGTGCTGGGTAAGTAAAAGATGCCTCACATGGGTTAAATGTATAACATGTTGAGGGCATTTGCTCTCTCTCCCATCTCATCAATCAACCCTCGTGAGTGCCCAGAACTGGGCTTAGAGGGCTGCACTTACCATTTCTATCTATCATAATGCTTTATCCCACTGCGACCATGACTACCTTATGATTTCTACCCAACCAATTTTGACTTGATCAACCATTTCTTGAACACCTTAAATATTTGTGAATCTGTGCAGACATTGGTGCCGACATCGGGTTACTGACATCGGGTTACTGGGAAAATGATTTAGTCAGACATTGTATTGTTGTTTGTGTGATCCTCCTCCCTCTCCCCAGCTATTGGTTATCTAACCATTTTCCTTTTGTTCCAGGTGTCATGTCTGCAACTGATTTGTCACTGCTGGTAGACAATAGAGTTGTGATAGAAAAAATGAAGACTTTCTACGATGCTCCGGCACGACTTTTTGCCTCTTACTACAATACTACATCGTGAATATCGCATATCCTCCAGAAGTGCAAACAAGCCTCGAATTTATTGTGCAGAGGTAACATTATTCTATCTTGGTTGGACAGTAAAAGGTACAGTGATTGATAGGCCTGTAACTGAAGGCAATCAAGTGACAAATCATTTTTCAGTAGCAAAACCATAAGAGGGGAAAAATGTTATAGTAACTGACAGTGATACTGACTTCTCTGAATTAATAAATTGAGGCTAAGAGGTCACTGCTTGGCTATTTTTGCAAACTTGAAAATGTGGAAGTTATAACAATAATAAATAAACCCAACAGAATATCAAACAAAATGGGTAATTTTTTAAAGCTTTTACATTTTGAATTTTTGTGTTTCAGTGTTTCTTCAAGATAAACCCGGAGCGAGTGAAAGGAAAGAAACACACGACGATTAATCCGAAAGTTTTGAACTTAGTCGATGAAATGGCAACTTTTTTATAACCTCTGTCATTTTGGCAAATACAATAATGTATGCTGGCATTGTTTTGAGTGAACATACAAAGATAAATTTAAAAATAACTCTTTAGATATCGCATTCTTGTCCTCTGGAGCCATGTTCATAAAAAAAGTGACATTAGATGGAATTGTTTGAAATATGTATCAAGCTAATGAGGAAACGGTACTTTTCATATAGTCTACATGTATGAACAACATGTATGGACCTTGGACAGCATGTGGTATACAACGTGTTCTCAAAAATATGGAATGCTGACTTTAATATTATGACACATTTATTTAATATTAAGACAAATTTATTTAATATTAAGACAAATTTATTGAATTAAATTCATCAGAAGAATTGATGTTCTGCGGAGATGTTCACAACTATTTAGTGAAATAATGTTATTGTGTGCAGGGGCGTAGCCAGAAACCAGGAAAGGGGGGGGGTTTTTCCAGATGAACTTGGCGAGGCCCGCAGGGCCGAAGCCTATTCGGCAGGGGCCTGGGGGCCGCTTTAGGCCCCCAGAAGCCAACGGAATTTATGTTGCTGGATATTGATTCTGAGCAGTTATAAGGCTATTATTTTTTCATGGAAGGTCTGGTATAAAAAGTTAAAAATGCTGTTTTTCCAAAATTATCTGTCAGTTATCATTATACAAACTATTTGAGAACCCCTCCCCCCCCCTTACTCTGCGCCATGATCAGGATACGGCAGTGTGTGAAACTCTCATCCTTGGGTTGTTAGCATTATCAGAGACATTCCTATACGAATACATAAATTTCCAATTTGTCCATTATATAGCAGCCCCTATCTAAACACACAGAAAATTTTCAATGATGTGATTTTCAGGAATCTGAATCGATTGATTTAAAAACCTTTTCTTAGACTTCTGGGTTTAAAGTTACCAATATTCTCCTATTGGCAAACATGCTACCTTTAATGTTCGGCTTTTGGTATACTGTAGCCGTAGGAATGCAAAAATAGTTTCTCAGAAGAAAGCACCACACATTGAAAAGACAATCCTTTAAAAATACAGTGGCGTTTCAGAAGAACAATTTACAGGCCCCCCCCCCCCCCAAGTCTTGATTTTCCATATATAGGCCTACTTACATCAAAGCTGACCAGCAGACATTCCACCGATTTATATTCTTGACTTAATTACACTAAAATTGCAACAGATGGAATTTATGTTAAAAATAGGCTAGATCTAAAAGGAACGAGTCAAAGAAATATTTCAAATTTTTGTAAAATCCGCGCTCATTGCCCCGTAAATATGGGTCTGACGTCGAGGAAAACCCCCTGGAACAAACTTTTGAGATGAAAAATATAATTTTAAAATTGTATTTTCGCATCATTTTCACATACATTTGGCACTTGTGAACACTTACTTTTAAAAGTCTGGTAAATGTGACTTAAATTTTGGGTCAAAGGGGGGGGTTCTGACCCCTATATCCCCCCCCTTGGCTACGCCCCTGATTGTGTGAAGCAGCCAATAAGTATCCGTTGATGTTTTTATAGTCTACAAATTCAATATATTGGAAACAATGTGTTTTTACAGATATAATGCAGACTTCAATATTTAAGACACACTATGAAATTTGGTTCATCAAAAGAAATGATGTTGTATGGAAATGTTGTCACCTATTTTGTGAAAGAATGCTATTGTGTGAAGCAGCTAATCAGTATCATTTAATGTTGATTATAGTCTACATATTCAATATATTGGAGGCAATTTGTTCTTACATATATAATGCAGACTTTAATATTTCCATCAAAAGAATTTATTTGTGTAGAAATGCTGCCGTCTTTAGTGGAATGATGTTATTGCATGAAGCAGCTAATCGGTTAATAGACTATATAAATTGTAAGATCAACATTATATTAATACGCTCTGGATACAGTTTGTTATTGAAGCTTATAAATTAATAGTAAGATATCTTTCATGATCCTGTCTTTTATTTGATATATTTGTGATTCTACCATAATAAAGAAGTCCAATGCATACATGTTTATTTGTTTTGATGAGCACACAAACCGTAACCACCGCATACAGCTTTCATTCTTTGACGCCTGTCCCTGCAATTGGGAGTAGGCTTTTTCAATGGCACTCCTGGAAAAAGCCGCAGACTCTCTTGGTTCCTTACAGTACATACATACATGCTATGTGCCTTTTATATAACCAATTGAATGGGCAATTATTTCCTGCCTCACGTACTGTTGGGATGGTTCGCACCTCTGCTACTGTTAAATGAGTGAATGATTATAAAATAATGAGGAATGTGAAATTTCCATACTTCATGGGAGTATTTTCCACATGAAATCTGCAGTGGATATTACATCATGTTGGCCGTAATATATCAAAATTATACGGACATATACATTTGATTTTACCTTAAAAGGTCCGTAAAATGCAGCGCTGTGCAGAAAAAATTAAAATAATAATGGCTGTGAATTTTACGATTAAATTGTTGTAAATTTCACATAACCCAGGTGGTTTACTGCAAAGACATCCATTTTTCCTTGTACAATTCACGGCACAAAGCCTGTTAATTTCACGGTTTTTAGCTGTGAACCTAACATGTGTGTGTAAACCATCTACAGGTCCCCGTATATTCTACGGTTTTCTTTCGGCAGGAAAAACTGCCGGTCATTTGACCGTAAAATCTACGGAAATTTCTAACAGTGTACCTAGGAAAACATTTCCAGCTGCTTAAATAGTTTGTCAGAAGTTGCTGCAAAAAATTGATACCCCCATAGATTTCATGCTAATTTTAGTACCCCCCATTTGGGTTGATGCGGATTTTTCCCCCAGCCCCTTGCCAAACATACAAACATAGCCCAAGTATTTTTGCAATTTGCACACATGGTTGCATGATGATTGTAAGACGCACATACGCAGATTGTCACAATGTCACATGTACAAAGGCGCAGGTGAACTTGGTATGCGCATATGCATATGATGTTTTTCTTATATTCAAATTTCATACCTCCCTTACATATGTTGTAAAAAATTAATCCATTTTAAATTTGAAATTTCCGGACTCCTGTTATCTCAAATTTTCCTGACTAGTCCCCAGCACCCCACTGGAACACAAGCTGCCTGACTTACTATAAAGTTCAAATAAAATGGACGGTGTTTGCTGTGCTGACATTGTGAACTTGTGTGGTCTGAGTGTTTGGCTGGACAGTGTAAATTTTTGTGGGGTTTATGACCGATACTGATCGACGTCAAAGCCTAGCCAATCAGAAGATCCCCCCCTTTACCTAGATTTGTCTGGGGTGCTCCGAAATATAGCGGAGGAATTTACTAAAGAAGAAGAAGATGGCAGTGTACCTCCACAGCAGAGGCAAGATATGTGGAAATGCACTGTTGTCAATCTTTCATAAAAGCCTGGTGGTCCGGGTTAATAATGAGCATTGAGAAAACTAGGCAACTGGCATGAGTTACAGCGTCAATGGTTTTTATTTTGTACACTGAGGCTGCTAGACAAAGAGATTTTGGCATAGAGCTGTTTGTGTATCCAAGAATCTTTAAATTCATCAATTATTTTGATTCAGTCAGGTTGACTCATTAAAATGTGCCTGATAAATGTTTCATTGAAATGTGCCTGATGTCTGAATCCTTTGATGACAAGACAAATGTTTCTGATGTCCGTATGACCAGACAACATTATGTGCCTGCTATCTGGTGATGAAACGCGTTGTCTCCCAATGTGTTGCACTAAATATCGATTGTTAATAAATTAAATAAAACTTCTTTTTTTTTCTTGTTTCATAATGTGCCTGCCAAGTTATGTAATGTGCCTGCGAACAATGTTCCCACGTTCCCGCACTTTGTGCAGCCCTGCTGACCAACAAGATAAATTGACCGGCATCCATGAGATAGCCAAAACCAAACTCTTCATTGAACCTTTTCAAAGATCAGGCAAAGGCATTATCTTCTCCAAAGAAAGTAAGACCTGCTCAGACAATGAACTTACAAATTGGTTTCACAAACACGGCATCGCAAAATTCAAACGTCTTGCTCACAAGAATGGTTATGAATTACTGTTGCTAACATTCAAAGACGAAAGATTACCAAAGAAAGTACCTGTGGCCTTTGAATGGTGCAGAGTTTCTCCATACTTTCCTCATCCAAAACACTGTTTCAATTGCCAAATGTATTGCCATTTTAGTCGTGCATGCATCAGGCCAACAATTTGTGCCAATTGTGGTGTCCATGGTCATGCACACACACGCGATAAACCTTGCTCTAAACTTTCACATTGTGTCAACTGTTCAGGGAACCATCCTGCCTTTAGCCACAATTGCAAAGTCTTCAAGAATGAAAAAGAAATTCTACAACTACGAACTGAAAGACAACTATCCTTTCCCGAAGCCAGACGCCTTGTAGAACAGGATCCGGACAAACCTTGCCTAGAAGCAGATTACCCTAGACCACCTCTTCATTCATCACCACAGAGAAAGATTCATCTGGACAGGAACCTCTTCACAGATGTCTTAATGAAAACACCTTCACTGCCTCAATGACCAGACCGGCATAGCAAGGCAGAAGCTGTGAACTCCCCTGAATCACCGAAGTCAAATATTCTCTTCTGTTACCCAAGGGACTGAGAAGTCCCTCAACCAACCACTGGAAAAAGATGTTAATCCAGATAACAAGACGCTGCCCAAGACAACAAAACAAAAAAGCTAAACAATCGGCTTGCTACCCTACAAAGACAAGAGTAAAACGACATTCACCAACAGCAAAAAAGAACTCCCCACTAGTCTCAAGTCCAAAGATGGAAGACTGAAGGATGTATCACCATTTGTTAGCTACACAACAATGCTGAAGAAATTCGGAAAACCACACTCAGTCGAACGACAGCCTGACGGTAATTTATTGGTACAAGCCATAAATGCCACTCAGGCAAGGAAACTTCTTGAATTGAAAATTATTGCAGATATACCTGTCAAAGTGACACCTCAAAGATCTAGATGCCATCAACCAAGATGAGATGACTAACTCAACATGACCACAAACCAAGTATGTCTCTAAATACAAACTAACTCACTCACTCACTCATGCTCCCTCCTCCCTCGGATCCCTTCCTCCCCTTTTCAATATTTCCTCTGTCTTGCTTACTTCCTCCTTTTTCTTCCCTTTTTCTCCCTTCCTCCCTTTCTAGCTTTTTTTACAATAACTTGTTAACTTGTGTTTCACATGCCATTCCAAATTATCTGTAGGAACTGGTTCATAATTCGTTCGTTCTTAAAGCAAGATTTCCTTGTGATTTTGGCATCAGACACCTGCAAAGACCCACTCATGGCAAGTCTTAATTTTGCCTTGTTTGGACTGTGACTTTCTTGATTGAGTGTTGGATTTTTGTTGGTGAAACTGTATTGCTGATTTAGACATGTGTCTCGAAATATAATAACATTGCAAATATAGGATTAACTTTTGGACTGGTCTAAATCTGTGAACTCAACACTTGAGACTAGTCTCAAATTTCCCATTGTTGCATGGTGAAATCGGGCCGAAGTGTTTTTAATGTGGCTACGCATAAGCCTATGATTGAAAATTCCCACACATGAAAAAGTAATTCTGTTTTTACAAATTTCCATGCTTTTATAACAAGCCATCAAGGAGTTTAAGAACAACTGCCTATATAACATCTAAGACCTGAGGTGCTGTCGGGCGCAAAACACAAGCTGATTTGTGCCTCTGCTGTGTCTCTTTTATGGTTGGGCAAATAAATTAAGAATTACCTGCATTTGGTGTGATGGGTAGTATTTTGTGAGATTTGATCATATTTTAAAACCAAAACGTTGTCCGTCTCATGCATGCATACTAGTCCTGGGGGGGGTACTCAAAATTTTTTCTGATACGTATGCTAGGCTGGAAGTTCGGCGACCAGACCCGGTGCTAGGCGGTCGGTCGTTGCGAAAATACCCCAACTCTAGGATTTTTTTTGTCGCCGCAATGGTATTTGCCTGTTTTTCCCAGGTATTAACCCGTAATTTCACCGAAAAATAACATCGCGATTCGATAAAAGTTCCTATTTAAATTAAGGGGCCAACTCTAGGAATTATGTCAGATTTTTATACCCAACTCTAGGAATTTTTCAGTTGAAAAAGGGGGCCTACTGAGCCGAGCATAGGTGTACACTTGAACATAGTAAGTACCCCCCCCAGGATACTAGTGTAGAAAGTAATCTTTTCTGGCTGCAGTTGCCTGCTTTCAAGGTCCAAAAACACCTGCGGCACATAACTGAACCTGAGAACGACTGAAAATGGTTAAATATTTAAATGATCTGATGTCAACATCAACAATGAGTGTCCATAAAAGGAAAGCCTTGAACATACTGAACACCATTGTATTTCCGGGAGCATGAACACAGGCTTCTGATGTCAGCAGTACAACAATGGTTGTGACAGTTAATTACCATACAGTCATTTGAGACATTGCTCTGTTGTGTTAATTATCACCAGGTTGTTATAACTAATTATTCTGTAACTTTAGGGCAATATCAGTTATACAATACCTACATTGCAGATTAATGATTCATTAATATTACACAAGAAACATAATTCCTCCTTGCATGTTTACGTATTCACTCTAAAAAATGTCGGGACAAAATTGGTTTTTTAGATTCAAAATCGCTTTTTGAAAAACCAAATTTCAATGCAAAAACCAACATGGATTTTTTTTAAATTTTGAATCTAAAAAACCAATTTTGTCTGAAATTTTTTAGGGTGTTGGGAAGCACCTGCATGTCTCAGGCCTCATAGTGGCAGAGGGTGTGGTAACACTGAGGTGAAGACCTCTATCCCTAGTAGCCAACATGAGACTGCTCAAGGCTTGTAGCACACTATTGTGTACATATTTTGGCCACCGATGATGAAAAATGAAAGTTATAGCAAAATTAACTACTTCTTATATTTTGATAGCTAATATATTAGGGAAACTAAATCCAAAAGGATTGAGCTTAAAATGCGCTTTCGTTGTTCTGTAATATGGGTTGAATCGGTACACTGGGATGAATCGTGACGGAACCGGAATACGGTTTATTTCATCAAAAAAATAAGTACTTCAACTTAATCCAGGAAGTTAATTTTTGGAACTCTTATAATACACATACTGGAGTATATTTTTATGGGGTTTTATATTTCTAATTGCAGGCAGTGAGTAGCTGCATCTTAAGCTTCGCCCTACAAAAATTGAATTCTCCATACCTGGTCAAAACACTTGTGCCACAAAAAGTATAAGTATTAAAGCCACCGAACCAACAGGAAATGTTCATGATATAGTGTTGACTGACTTTGTAAAAAATGGTAACCATAGTCATAATAGCATTGACTATACTCAACAAAGACCAAGCCAAAGTCAATTTCAGTGTCATTTTCGGATGAAAATAAATAATTTAATAACAGCACAAAAAACCAAATTGGGGGTCTAGTAATATGAAATGAATAATGAACATGGTTAAAACATAGTGGAAAATCAATTTAACCTTTTAAAATTGGTAAATAATGATTACACATTTGAATATTGCGATAAGATAAATTCCCTGAAATTAACAAAAAATCGTGTGATATAATATAGCGATCTAGTTAATAATAAAATCTTAAATTTTAGACTAAAATTAAATTTTAGACCAGAAAGCAATGTAATTACAATGTAACATAGCCAGTATGCTGTATTTATGTATCAGAAATCTTGATGTAAAATGTCAAGCTTTAGATATTTAGCAATCAAAAGATTTGGTGATTCTTGTAAAAAAATGCACTAAAATTTACTAAAACGGCCTAATCTCCCAGAAAACTTAACTGATTGATTCCAAATTTTTTGTATGTATTGTGTATACTATAATACAGCATACTGGCTATATGGCAACGTTTGTTGCTTGCTCTATATAAGAAAACTAGCAAAATGTAAACAAAGAAAATCCCTAAATGGGTCACTTGGTTGGTACACAGTGTAGATCACTAATGTGCCATTAATTGAGTGTGTCTCTAAATAGGCCACTCAGATGCTGATGAGATGTACAGCTCAAATACACACATACACATTTATACTGGGATATAGATCAATGAATGGACAACATCGAGAACCTAGCATGTGGAATAGGAAGGGTGGTACAGCAGTGAACATTGGCTAAATCATAGTAAATATCTGTATGATTATGTTTTGGATAAAAAAAAAATTATTAAACTTCACCTACACATAGGTGAAGTTTCTTGTAATCGGTATTATTTTTATTTATTCAAACTCATCGGAAAATTTTCAAAAAATTCATATACACAGCCTACAACGACCTTATAACAACTTCTGAATATGAGTAGCCTTGACCTATTTTTCAAGGTCACAGAGCCTTTCAAAGTCGGATTTTGCTATATTTGAAATGCATGTACCTCATCCCATTATTACCGGTTTTCATCTTAACATACATGGAAAGGTCCCGGACACTTTCTTCACAGCTTGACCTACTTTCATAAAAGTAGGTCAAGGTCACATTGTACTAAGTCCATTTTTATGGTTTGAGGTCTATCGCGGGATCTCAGAATCCGTAAGTCGTAGAGTCATACCGATGGTGCCAAAACCTGCCCAAACTCACGGGACATCTGCCCGACCCTTTATTTTCCATCGGCAGTACCGGTTCTTGAGTTACGTAACTTTAAAGTCATACCGCGTCACAAAACCGGCGACCTTGAGAATTTTACCTTAGTCTGGCAGCCAAAGCTGATTTTCTGGCTGAACCCTGCACCGATCGATAAAGTTTTTTTCTCAGTGGAATCCATATCCTAAGACCCCCTAGAAAACATTTTTGGTGGGTACCCACGTGGTACCCTTGGGGAAATTGAGAAATCCAAGATGGCCGCCAAGGCATCCGAAATTGTTCGGAATGGGACAACTTCAAAACTATTTGGCCTAGAATCAAATGTGATACCTCTCTTTCAGTCAAACCTGGTGTAGGGAATCCATTTCTGGGGTTATTTTAGCAATTGGGGGTGACCAAAAGGTCACAGAGTGCAATTCATGTCATAAATCGAAAAAAGTTAAATTCACCGAAGAGTTATGGGAAATGTTGACAAAGTCTTTGTGAGAGTTGATTCCACTTCTTTAAACAATCCCAGAAACGTATATGTTGGATGACAGTGTCATATCCTCAAGCATTCTGGGAAATTCAAGATGGCCACCAAGATGGCGGAGTTATCGATAGGTCATCAAAACATTTTTAGTATTGCATGTACAATCAAAAGTGAAACGTCTATTTCAGCTATTTCCTACACGAGGAATCCATTTATAAGGTGTTTTTGTCCATTGGAGGTGATTAGAAGCTCAAATAATCCATTCAATGGCATTATATATATGAATTATTAAATTTTCGTGTACACGGCTGTTTGTACCAATAGACATTCATTCCTAATTGTCATTAGGGAAACCTTATACTTAATGAATTATCAAAGTAAAAACAAGATGGAATGATGTAACTGGCATAGACAATGGATCATGCATTTGGTAAGCCATTTCACACACACATTTTGGTGTCCTACATAGCATTTTATGAGTTTGTGGAGCAGAGTCAAACCCTTAAAACATCAATGATCAATCCCAATAATTGTACACTTTATAATTAAAAAACATAGGCTGCGCAGCAGCAAACCTTCAGCGAATAACACCTTTAGAAGATTACAATAATATCATAAAATTGGTGCGTTTACAAAATTGCTTAGGCCTATAGGTATGCAATAGCGGTCGAGTAGTGGCCTTCCATTATCTCTATTTTTCCAATGATTCATAAAGTGTTATATGCATCAAGAAGCACTGCTAAATTGCATAGGTGGTTTGTTTAGAAAAATGCATTACTGTATATGCAATAGTGGGGAAGTTTTGGCTCCGATATAAAAAAGATTATTTTAAATATTTTATAACAATATTACAAAAACAATAGAATAGCCATCTGTCAGACCATGAAAAGGCACAACTAGACCATACAAGCCATATGTGTACCAAACTTTATCCATGTATATGGAATAGTGACCGGATGTTGGGCCAGAAACAAAAATAATAACTTTTATGTTTTTTTCAATATTTGAAAAAGTATATAATATTTCCATCAGACCTCTCAAAAGGCACAACTAGACCATATTGATCATATTTGTACCAAAGTTTATCCATGTACATGCAATAGTGAGCGAGTCTTAGCCCAAAAAACAAAAAAAAATATGTTTTTATATTTTTTCTCATTTTTTCAGAAAGAATAGAATATCTGTCAATGAGACCATCAAAAGGCACAACTAGACCATATAGGCCACGGGTGTACCAAATTTCATCCATGCACATGCAATAGTGACCGAGCCTTGGCCCGGAAACGAAAAAAAAAAAATTTTTATATTTTGTTAATTATTTCAAAAAGTATTTAAGATCTATTCATCAGACCATCAAAAGGCACAACTAGACCATACAGGCTAGATGTGTACCAAATTTCATCCACATACATTCAATAGAGGCCGAGTGACGGGCCGGAAACGATCTATCCGCCCGCCGCCCGACCGCCCCCCCCCCGCCCGCCCGGCGGACGGACAGCATTTTTACCCAAGTGATTACAATACCTTCTTCGAACTTCGTTCGCTGAAGGTAAAAATGAGATGAAGAAGCCTTTAGATTCCCAAGATATATCAAAGCAAAGGTATTGTTGCCCTGCTGCTCACTGATGACCCCTTCAGCTATTTGGATTGATCAGCACTGTAAAGGTTTAGTTTTCAGGGAAGGAAATAATACACTGACCATTTGGTTGAAACCTCTACATTTGGTGACATAACATCTGATGGCTTCTTAGATCTCAGGATAAAACCAGCCTTACATCCAGCAAACTATATGTAGATGAATATGTGCCTGGCTCTTCAAATATGACTTGGTAAACTGCAATGCACCTACTGTAACCAAAAGAAAGTGAAGGGACAGTACACTACACTCTGCATTGTATTAATCTCCTCCATAGAACATGTCATTGTGTGTTGTTCCAACATATCCAATATTGTGGAACAGTTTGCAACACCTTCTTGCTAAAGAACTGTTATGAGCCATCCAATGGAGCTAAAGTATACGAGTGGCTCCCACAACTCATGAAGGATCACTGAAACTGCAGTAATAGGGTATCCCATATTTATTTTATCAAATGGTTTGTTCAGTTGCAAGTTGCACTGCATTACCAATATCAGGTTGGTTCAAAATGTAAATAAATGTTAATGTAGACTTTTTTTATAGTCCATTACACCGACGAAGTCAGTCTCAACAGACTTTACAATTACACCCTTGGCAGGCCTGTTTAAGCATGAGCCTTTCTCAACTCCCCGGGGAGTATACAGCCAGGCAGCCGTTTCCAGCGCACACAATGCTAAGTCACTCTACAATCGCCATCACTGCCTTTAGCCAAGTACCCATTTACACCTGGGTGAAGTGAAGCAAAGAGTTCCAGAGGATCTGCTCAGTTCCTCCGTGCCATGGGTGGGAGTCGAACCTGCAACGTCTCAGTTACCAGGCGAACACCTTATGCACTAGGCCACGGCACCTCTCAAAAATGTGTTGATGTTATCCTGATGCCTATGAAGTCACTCAACTGTTGCAGAAAGTCGAGATTTCATCCAAATCTCTCTGTAACTCGGCTTATCCGTTTCTTTCTTTGAAAATGACACTTTGAGAACTAACTAAATACGAAGAACTGAAGAAGGTCATTTGATGAGTGATTTGAGGGTTATTTGATGAGTGAAAATCACATAACATTTATTTCGATATACATGGGATCATCTGGGAAATCGGCAGGTTTTCATAGAAATTTTACAGTTCATATGAGAAAATTTACATTTGAATTAATCTATTTAGTGTTTCACTCTGTTTCAAAAACAACCTTTACTGTGCATAAAAGGCTAGGACTGTGAGACAACAAATGTGTGAGCAATATTTTGCCAAACATGTGAGACCTTGAATATATGTCAGTTGCCTCATCCCACCTTGTTTATGCTTTTGTTACTTTATCCAGTATAAGTTATTACTAAAGACTAATAGGAAAGAATCACATATCTATTGGTACAAACAACAGTATGAAAATGTATTTATTCATATATAATACATTTGAATGGATTCTTTGAGCTTCTAGTCACCCCCAATTGACGAAAACTCTTCAAAAATGGATTCCTCATGCAGGAATTAGCTGAAATAGATGAGTTACATTTGCTTGTATTGGCAATACTAAGAATGTTGTGATGCCTGATCTATAACTCTGCCATCTCGTGCCATCTTGAATTTCCCAGAATACTTGAGGATATAACATTGTCATCCAACGTATATGTCTTTGGAATTGTTTAAGGAAGTGGAAACAACTCTCACTAAGACTTTGTCAACATTTCCCATAACACTTCGGTGAATTTAACTTTTTTCGATTTATTACTCAAATTGCACTCTTTGACCTTTGGATCACCCCCAATTGCCAAACTAACCCCAGAAATGGATTCCCTACACCAGGAGGTATCACATTTGATTCTAGGCCAAATAGTTTTGAAGTTGTCCCATTCCGAACAATTTCGGATGCCTCGGCGGCCATCTTGGATTTCTCAATTTCCCCAAGGGTACCACGTGGGTACCCGCCAAAAATGTTTTCTAGGGGGCCTCAGGACATGGATTCCACTGAGAAAAAAACTTTATCGATCGGTGCAGGGTGTACCCCTCTGGCTGCCAGACTACCTTGAAATATTGATGTTAGCTCATAACATGTAATAGTAAACCCCCCAAACATACACCTAATAAGTCCAAAATGACCTTTAAATTTGACCTTGACCTCATTTTTGTAGGGACCATCTCAGATCTATGTTACAAGCTCCAAATGATGAAAGACTTAACATTGAAGGTCCCTAACTAAAGGGACAAAAATACCCAGCCAAGTGCAATTTGTCATCAGCTATTGTGTACTGCAGTGGTGGAGCTTCTAAGTTTCTGGAGGGGACCACAGGCAAGTTGGACTTGCAGAGATACTTTCCTTATAGCAAGGAGTACCCTCCTAATTGACCTCCAATATTAGGAGGGTACTCATGCCACAGAGGAGGTATCTGTGAGTACAATTTACAAATCAAGTATATGTTTCCCCCTCTTGATACATAGTAGCTACACCAGAGAGGCAGCAGCCACTCAACCATGACAATTGGGTCAACTGGTCATGGTTGGGTGATTGGGGACCATCTCCAAAGCACACTTGGAGCATATCCCATAGAGATTTCCTTCAGGAAATTGGTCAAATATAGCCTAAGTTTATGAAGATTTGGGATCATATAATAGAAGTGTACAAACACACTGTATGAAAACATTAGATATTCAGCTTCTCACTACTCCTATGATGTTCACATTTTATGAAAAGTGTAATAATCCTAATAAGCAAGGAAGAATTAGTTTGTTGTTATAGAAATTTTTTTTTATGACAAAAAATATTTGTAACAACTATAATTAGGCATAATCATGAGGTAACATGCAGTAGGTTTGTCAAATCACAGTAGGTACATTGGAGGTATAGATGTGACTACACATACATAGGAAATCAATTGAATATTCGGTAAATAAAATATGTTTTTGAAGAAACCTCATATTTCACACAAAGGTCCCTACAATTCTTTTTTTTTAAAGAATTTCTTGTTCTAGGTCATTTGACCAGAAAAAGTTCGAAAAAGTGCCATTTTTAGCAATTTTTTTCACCATGTTCTTTTCAAGATATCATCGTGATTTACTAGTGACAGATGAACATTGGCCTGCTGATTCATAATATCTAATCATATTTTGTGTACCTCCTTCGCCGGATTTATGAAAAAATTGTTAATATTGCTAATCGACAAAGGGTAAAAAATGACACATTTCCGCGTTTTTGACAAGGAAATATTGATTGTACAGGGTTACAATGTATGGCTGACCCCCCCTTTTTCATACAATGCCATTATGAAAATCATATTTATTTTGACCTACAAAATGTTTTTCAGGGTCAAACTCAAGGTCAAACATGTCAAAAAATTTTACATTTTTGACATTTCATATTTTTTAACAAAGAACGAATCAAGATATTGTTACAACAATAGTAGACATACTTGCTACAATACTCTAGAGGCTTCCTGTAAATTTACAAGGTTCTCGGATTGACCTACGTTGCACTGTAAAGGTCAAAAGGTCAAAAATTGAGGAAAAAAATTTATGATTTTTTTTCACATTTCTCAAAGATGGCGTCATTTCAAACGGCCGTAGCTCCGGTCCTAATTAAGATAGAGAGAATCTGAAAACAGATTTGGAAAGCCCATACTCTCCTCTAGTATTCATTCTCAAACATTTTGTCGGAGCTCCGACGGTTAAGAAGACCGCCGGACCCTGAAAATTTCATGTTTTTTGTCAAATTTTCACAATATATCATTATTTTCACAAGGAAGGAATCATCCCTTTTTGATCAACCTGCCTGGACCTATTTGTAACATCTGTTTACATAATCCTGGAAAATTATGTATGTTTTCATCAAACCGTTTTGGTTATACAGTGATTTTAAGTTAAAAACTACATTTTTTCAGGTATTTCTGAAGTTCATATTCCTGAATTGTACCATAATTTCAATCTGCGATAATTCCGGTTCTAATTAAGATACAGAGAATCTGTCAACAGATTTGAAAAGGCCAAATTCTCATATAGTTTTCATCTTCTGAACATTTTGTTGTAGCTATGACGGTTTAAAAGATCGCCGGACCCTGAAAATTTCATGTATTTCTGATGGTCAAAGAGATCAGATGACCCTGAAAAATTGATGTTCTCAGAAATTGCAGAAGATGTACTGGTGGATGTACTGGTGGATGTACTGGTGGATGTACTGGTGGATGTACTGGTGGATGTACTGGTGGATGTACTGGTGGATGTATTGGTTCATGTACTGGTTCATGTACTGGTTCATGTACTGGTTCATGTACTGGTTCATGTATGGTTCATGTATGGTTGCATGTACTCGATGTACAGGAAACATTCTTGTAATCTTGTCTGTATGCATGTTACATACTTATGTATGATTCCTGTGCACTTTTCAATGTACCTTTTACTTGCTCATCTACTTGTGTCTTTTCGAGTTGCTGGTACCACAGTGAAGTTTTGTTACCGCTCGCGGTTACGTCTACTAGTTTAAGTTGGTGTTTGATGGAAAGGCCTTAGATCATGGGCTGAAGTTTTAATGGCCCATCAATCTCATCATAATTTCTTGTTATAGTATAAAATGGGCCATTAGAAAATGTTTTTCGCGTTAATATTTTGTCCAAGGGGGAGGGAGATTGCGGTTGGGTTGGTTGCGGGACAAAACCCTGGCATTCAGCAGCTAAAAATTACAATTTTGGAAGGCACCTGGTTATTTCAGGGGGAGACCATTTTAATGTCAAGGAGAGAGAGAGGGGGGGGGGCTTGGGGTCTTTTGGAAATAAATCATTTTCTTTCTCAGTTTTGGAGAAATAAACAAATTCTTTTTGGGCTGTCTTAAATAAATAATTTTTGCCGGGGGTATTTCTTAATAAGTCTTTGCCTGATTTACTAATGAATATTCTGGGACTTACTCACATCGTCACCATCAAAAAATAATTTCTCGCACCAAGGAAAACCCCGAGCCACCTGGTAATATTATGGGCCAATATAATAGCGTAATGACAACTCCCAAGGTCAGACTTTGACAAATATGAAGACACATCCGGTGCTTCTATAATAATCAGGCATTTACAATTGTGAAAAATACTCTAGGAATCTGTGTGTATGTCTTCAGGTGCATCGTTACCTTGTCGTTGATTCCATTAATTGGTCTGCTTGAAAATGACACACAATTTCCGTAATAATACAGGTTACACCTCATGTTACTCATTTGCATTTGAGTACCCTTTACCCAGTTGATGGGCATTTCTGCCCTAGTTTTACCATACCTTTACGCAGGTCAGGCAGACAATCTCTAATAATGTATCAGTCTTACTCCTTCAAAGGCCCTCTGAACTAAATAACGTTTCATAAACACTGCTATCATATTTCATAAAATAATTTGTGACTATACATGCAAGGCAAAATGCCATCATGTCTGATGTACGCTGAGAAATCACATTTTTCTGCCTTGATGGCTTGTCGCTCAAAACTCTGTGATTCTTTGGAGAAAAGTCAATCAATTGACCTCTATTGTCAAGAAAACTATTCTAGGCATCCGCCAAGTTAATTTCTACCGCAATATTGTCATTTGTCATGAAGCTGTAGCCAATTATATTCTGTGTCGGACGTACATATTTTTTGTGTAGGACATACACATGTGAATTTGTAGCGCAGTAGAGGATGCCTGCAGTGCAATAATGATCCACAATTTTCATCTTTTATACAAAGTAGAGTTCCTTGCAATAATTAGGAATCATGAAATGGCTTCGGCATTGTATTTATAATTGTGCCCAATGTGATGTCTCAAACATGCAAGTTATTTTCACCTTTTCCCCCTAAAGTTACAGTAAGTGCAGCACAGAAATATCACAAAAATCTCTACTTATTCCTACAATTTCCACTGTAATTGCACATATTTCTTTAATAGGCCTACATGTTGAGAGAATATTTGATAAAGAAAATTGTGAATTTATTTGGCGCAAAAATATGGTAACAAATTCAGAAAACAAATGTTTTTGGACAATTTCTGACTATGCTTTTCGTACTATCACAGCTTCAAATACTGGGCTAAAACTGGGAGATATCATTTAATCTTTCATTTTCTATGAGTATAATGACTTTCTGAGCTTTGATACTCTTGCATGTCAGTAACATATGCTATGAACTGCCTTTCACATAATTTTATGACCGAAACAGAGTTCAAAATGACCAAACTTCAAGGATACTGACTACTTCCTGTTTTGTGGCATTTACTACTTTAAGGTTCACCCGAGCACTGGCTTAAGGTTTTCTGATGAGACAAAGCCTGTGCACCAACATATTTGTATCATTTCCATTGTTCCAGATGCACTTTCATAATATTGTGTCTGACGTACATTTCCATTTTCATGTCGGACGTACACACTTTAACTTCTCTCATCGGCAATTGTACTATGTTACAGTCCTTGTCATACTTACGTGGAATCTCAAGTTCCTTTCTATGCTGTTGAACTGTAATGTCAAAGATGACACTATTCTAACATTGCAATATATTTAAATTAACTTCAAGCTGTGATGTCATTTTAAGCTGGGTCAGATTCCCCAGCTTCTAGCCAATTCGAATCCACCAAACTGAGCATGACAGTTTCAACTCAGTGTCAAGAGTGAAAATTGGGTCTGGGAAAACCCATACAAGTTTGACATCACAGCGTCTCTGTCAATGGGCTGCCAGAACAAATATACATATATAACATAAGCCATGTGTTTACAAACAAATTGTCAAAGCCTTCTGTTTATACCAACTTCCATCAAAGTTTAAAGTTGTAAGTTAGCAAGTTTGTAGATTAATCAAACAACTCTGAGGGGATTATAATGTTCAGTTGTCTTCTGTGAACGCTCACAAAGCTGCCACTTGGTAGGATTAGACTGGTGATTGCTGTGATAAATCATTGGGATCACAAATGTAATGCTTCCTTCAATGTATCAATGTTTGAACTGTGATGCGTAATTTACTGTCAGCCCATTGGCTATCATGCTGTGATGACGTGGTTGTAGGGGCTATCCCTGATAAAATTCTTACTCTGACACCAGTCTGGTGAAAATGAGAACTGCATGCTGCTGCCACCTGGCACAAAAGTTGATTTTCTATGCTACAGCATTGCTGTCCCAAGAAATAGTTCCAATTTCATTGCACATTCGCATAATTTCTATTCAACATCAATGTATACCAGAGTCAGACTCGGCAATCACATTCTCTAAGGAAGTAGACAAGGTCATCAGCACACTCAGAAACAGCCCCGATGTCTTCCGGACAAAATTGTGTGTGTTCCTCTGGTTGAAAGTATGTGGACGCTCGCAGGAGCTCTCGGAATAGCACACTAGTCACTAGGTGGCAACACAAGACAGCATATGTTCTGATCTGTGGCAATGCAAGAGCAGTCCACTTGCAGACAGCTCTGACACTGTGTTGAAACTGTGACGCTTAGTTCAGGAGGATCAACATTGGCTGGAAGCAGGGGAATCTGACCCAATTTGAAATGACATCACAGCTTGTAGTTAATTCACATATATTGCAATGCCAGAATACAGTCATCTCTGACATCACAGTTCAACAGCATAGAAAAGAACTTGAGATTCCACGTTAGTATGACGAGGACTGTAAATGCTTAAAGTGGCCTCCAAGCTATTTATGGACGTAAATGTGCTTTGTATTAGGAGTTTCATGAAGTTAACATCAGTAACCTGTGAGCAGGAAAATATTTAGTAATTTACGTGTGGGACGTACCCTAAAAATCTTATTAGGTCAAATGTCACTGCCTAACCGAATTCACAAGGATTGATGCAAGAATGTTTCATGCAAAATGAAAGTGTATTCCTACAGGCAGTAACTGACAGTAAAAGAAACCAGCTAACCTTTTTCTCTACTGGCAGTGACATCTTAAATTTATATTAGGAGTGTTAAATATGCAATAATTGCAGTCATCAAACATAGCATTACTTAAATGCAAATATCTCAAAACCAAACGAGAAAATCAATTGATTTTTTATGTACTTCAAATTAGACTTATTTTGGCACATTATGACTAATAAAACATACCTAGGTCAATATTGAAATATTGACTGATGGGTTGATGGCTTTACTATACGAAATTGCCCCGTTGCTATTAATGGAAGGCTTTATAATCCTCCTTAAATCTTCTAACCTGCATCTTAACTTCTCTAGGTTTTTCTTAAATACTCAATTCAATACTGAAAACACCTTTGAAATATGGATTTTTACTTTGATGCCCTTTCTTTCTTTTCAGTTCATGGAATTAAGTGTCTGCAGTGCACCAATATAGTGAAGAAGGCTTGTGAGAATGGAGAGGTTCAGCCGGAGGAGTGTGACAGAGACAGCAAATTTTGTATCAAATACGTTGGCTTGCTGAGGACAGGTGAGAGAACCACATTGTGCAGTGGTCCCTGCGTTATAAGACCGCCCCTTCTGCCGGCGTCAGGGTGCGGTCTCTCATCGGCGTGCGAAATGCCCTAAAAATACTACTTGTGCGGTAAGAAGGTGGTCACATTTAAGACAAGTCGGTCTTAGAACAGGAGGTCTTGTAATGCAGGTGCCACTTTACTTTTTATACCATTCAACACCTCTGTCAGCCAATCACAGGCCAGGTTTTCACTGCAATAAAACCCATATTCTTTGTTGTCCAGTTATCCTCCCATGGGAGGATAATAAGTGAAGTTGTGAAAACAGTGCAACAACAAAGGTCTCAATTTTGGCCACCAATGAATGCACGACACAAATAAACTAAACTTATCAATGATCAACAAAATTTCTCACTTCAGCAATATCCTCATTGTCACTGCTTTTCTTTAGTCCGAGCCCATGGGACATTAAATGGAGGCGGGTTGTATCCAGTATTCTATGCTGGGGCAACTGAAAGACCCTGGGCATCCCTGAATTAATAGGGTATGTTCCAGACTCCCAGTCTTATCATCTCATCATCATACGGCGATCGCCTGCCGCAATATAGCCCACTAAGGTGCTGCAGAGGCATAAAACATAAACAAACAAACAAACAACAAACAAATACAGGCCGGGTCAGCAACTCTATACACTCCTAATTGACTGCCTTGCATGCGGCCCAAGTGTTTCCATGCAAGGTTCACTTGCGTGCGTGGCATTAACTACCCCTGCATACCCAGATGTTTAGCGATGGCTACGTTGTTTAAAACAATAAACGCCGGTCTCAAATAGACGCCTGTCTCGTATAAACGCCGGGAAACAATAAACGCCCGGGCTTGTAAACGAGGAAATACGGTATCAATGATAATGTCAAAAATCATGTTTCAAGACCGGATCGTTTGTCAACCTGGTAACCAAGGTGCGCGTCCCTCAGCGGGAAACCAGGCTCAGATCGAAAAATCAGCGACCGGACTACCAAGATTTCAATGGACATGGACATTCTTGGATGACTTTGTTGACCTTGACTGCCTCCCACGTATCTTGAAAGACGAAAATTGCCTTGTGATGAAAGGTGTAACAAAGTCACTTGACGACCTGTCAGCTATCGATGTTTATGAAGTCATTGCAGACACTTGTGACAACAACGTAGCTAAAGAAATAAGACATCAGTCAAAGAAATTCCTGGAATAAAAATTTCTTTTGAACCTTTCAAAATACCAGGCAAAGGCCTTATCTTTTCAAAAGAGAGCAGGACATGCACCGATTCTCATCTAAAGAAGTGGTTCAAGAAACGTGGCATTGAACAATTCAAACGTCTTTCCCAACAAAATGGATATGAATTACTACACCTGACATGCAAAGACGACAAAGTTCCATAGAAAGTACTACCTGTAGCTTTTGAAAAATGCACAGAGTTCGCTCTATCTTTCCTTGTCCAAAACGTTGCTTGAATTGCCAAAACTTGATGTAAAATATCATAAATGTTTTGTGTTTGGAATTGATTTGTTAGAATTTCAATTAAACATATATAGCCATACACCCATTCTGTTATGCATACCTTCTAAAGGCTATTCTGTTAGCCTTACCGTTACATTATGTGAATTCGACATCAGCTGGTATTAGAGTGCAGCATGGGCGTAGCCAGAAACTAGGTAAGGGGGGGGTTGTTCAAGATGGCCTTGGCGAGGCCCGTAGGGCTGAAGCTTATTCGGCGGGGGATTTTATTTTGCTGGATATTGATTCTGAGCAACTCTAAGGCTACTATTCTTTATGGAAGATCTGGTGTAAAAAGCTAAAAATGCTGTTTTTTTTTTTCAAAAACTTTCCTGTAAGTTATCATTATATATAAACTATTTGAGAATCCCCCCTTACTCTGCACCATGATCAGGATACGGAAAAAGTGCCCAATGATGTTTTTTTTTTGTAAGTACTTCAGATTGGATTGGAATATTTGTCAAGTTGCAAGGGAGTGTGTGAAACTCTTATTCTTGGGATGTTAGCATATTCAGAGACACACTAGAAATTCCTATGCGAATAGTATAAACCCTGTAAACAACTAATATTTTTCAAATATATCTTGCCATGCTGCACTTGTCATATACAAATGTTAGTGTTAATTATTATATTTAAGGTTCCCAAAAGGTTCTGGTGACATTTTTGTGAGGATGCGGCAACTTGCTAGTGACATTTTAGAAATATATTATTTCTAAGGTTTTACTGATATTTCAGCAAGATACAAAAGTTATATTATTCCAAAAGATTTCATAATATTTAAAAATGATGTCTTGTTATTAATATTTTAACATATCTCTGCAACATTTATGCATTACATTTGTTCTGATATTAGCCAAATGTTGTTTTAATATCATATGATATATTTCCGTCAATCTCAGTTCAATATTTGCAAGTATCATGAGGACATTGTCACTTTCTAATATTTGAGGAAGGACTTAAAGAAACGTTCAAGTAAATATTATGCTGACAACTTGAAAACATTTCAAAATATATAAATTAAAATTATAATTGACATATTTCTAAATATTATGTTGACACTAAAATTGTCTATATTGCGTCACTATTTAAACTATATATTTGTTCGAACATTTTACTGATGAAAATATAACATTTCAAGTCATATGATTATTATCATTTTGATGATGTTATAAAATATCATTAAGATAGTAACTTTTTAAACATCACAACGCTATTTTTAATACATATTAGTACTGAGATTGGCTAAACATTTCTCTGATGTAGATTTTAAGATTGATACGCATGTTAAAGCAATATTTGTGAATGCCATGGGGACATTGTCATTAACAATATTTTTAGAAGGATGTGTAGAAATATCAATGTCATTATTCTGAAAATAATTGGAAGACATTAAAAAATATATAAAGTTAGATCACTATTGACATATTTCTGAATATTATGTTGACAATAAAATGATCTTTATTTCATGACTATCTCTTCTACATATTTTTTTCAACCTTTTCCTAATGAAATGACAAGATTTTTAAAAATATGCTCACTATCATTTTTGTAATATTATAAAATATTCTAGGAATACTAAAGTTTTGAATATTTCAGGAGTATTTCTTTAACATATTAGTGCTGAGATAGACAAACTATTTCTCAGCTGTTTATTACAAGATTGCCAGCCATGTTTAAACTATATTTTTGTGCAACATGAGGACATAGTTGAATCCACGGATGCAGAACATAACAATTTAAAATGTTAAGCTTACAATTCTCCCAATATAACAACAATGTTTGCAGAAACATTAATTTTTTGTTCTAATGTTTCTATATATCAAGTGATGATCCCAAAATTGTTCAATATTGTTACATTATTTATTGTATATATGTCAGTTTTGGCATACTACCAACATGTACAGGTAATGTAATTCTGGCTGTTCCTTTGAAATATCAACTTTTCGGAACAACTCAACAATCAACATCCTCTTAATCCCTTTAAATTTAATGTCTCTAAGAAGGCCCATATTAGCCAGGATGTATCCATAAAAAAGTATTAAATCTGATGAATTATACAATACCAAGCATAGAGCAGGGAAAGTCCATCTGTGACAATTTGTTAAAATCAAGAAAAGGAAAAAAGCCCGCAGTCATCAAAATTGTCATTCTTTTTCAATACCAACAGTCCATAAGCATTGATAAGACATTACCTCCGGGGTGTTACACCCCAAGGTCTTCATTTATGGTTGTGCTACAGACATAAATTCAGAGCACCTCTAAAATTCACTTTTTGGGGCTTACACGACCTGACATCAGAGGGCTACAAATTAACTAAATCAGCAAAGTTGAAACCTAACTGACTTATGCAGATGACACCAGAGGACAGCAGGATACACTGTTTTGCTTCCTGATAACCCCCCCCCCCCCAACCCCCTCACTCCATCCTCTTGGCTGCTAATTTGTAAATGGGGTGCACCCTATCTATGACTGCTGCTAATCTTATCTCATTATGGCTATAGCTGGTCTAAACACTAGCATGGATGGTTAGCCTATGCTATAAGTAAAATAACATGGTATGCCTAAAATGTTTGTGAAAAATGTGTTACTGAATTAATTTCACTGGAGCCATATTTTATAGAAATTTTCACTATGTTAATTTTTGATCTTTCCCATTTTGTTTGTGCCCATATCGTTATAACATAGTGCAAAAAATATAGCAACTCAAATGAATTTGATTATACAAATTCAAGAAATACCAAGAAATTGGGTAAAGTTTTAAAAATGTAAGAATCAATCAATAGGTCAATTAATTAATGATCCAACATATCTATCTATCTATCTATCTATTGATCTATTGATCTATTGATCTATTGATCTGCCTATCAGATAAATAGACAGTATAATAGAGTAATTTAAAGAGTGTTTTGAAAACCTTGCTAGATTTTCAAGAAAGTATCACTTCAATTTCAAGGACTGTATTTTCAAACCCTAAACCCGGCCAATGCATTGAAGTTTTCATTACTGTACAATCACCACCCAGAGACATTCACTAGTTTGGCTGTAGCAGCATCAAATGTGTGTGAATTAATAGTATGATGATATCACAAAGCAACCATGTGACAATACAAAAATGAAAGTAAAAATGGAAGTATCGATCTGTATATCCTATTCAATATGTCGTGCTCATGACATTCATAGGCCTATTTAGAAGTTTGACAAAGGCTTCATTAAAAAACATGTTGCCTATATTTTACATGTATATCTTAGAAGGGAGGTCAAGGGCCTGAGCTTCCTGTTCTAAATGTAGGATGTAAATCCCTATTCATCCACTTTGAGAATGAATTTACTTTTCCCTGAGTGTAGTTATACATTCAATGCAGCTTCCATCTGTTAAATTGTATGAGTACGACAAAATAAACAACAACATGAGTTCCCTTGAAATTTAAAGGAAAGTATTATTCTCACAGAATATGTATACGTTTAGTCAACAGGAATGCATCCATTTAAAATTGATGTTAAAAAAGCCAGAATGTTAAAGTTATAAGGTATTATTTCATGGAGCCTAATTGTCAATATCCACAGAACTTTGTTGCATTTGAGAACTTAGTCTTTTGTGAAATTGAAGTTTACAGATTAGTATACAAGTTACAGCCTATCCACTAGTTATGAAAAAAAGATTGGACCAGTTCACTGTTAAAAATGCACTTTGTGACTCATGATAGCCAATGCAATCTTCCCTACATTCAACATGGGAAGCACAGGTTGTTTGATTAGTCATGATCCAAAGAAGGCCATTTATTTTTGTCATAGGCCCTAACTGATTTTAGAGTAAAAATCAGATGCATAAGCAATTCGTTTGCCTTTCACCAACAAGTGGAATTAGTCTCCGTACATCAAATTAACATTGAAAGTATTGGGAATGATTATGACAATAAATTAGTATGATGGCTCACAAAGTGCCACTTTCACAGTACAACAGTTCACCCTTTTTGCATATTAAACTAACAGACTGTAATGAAACTTACATATATTTGTTCTCAATGTCAATACTGAATTGACCTATTGTACACGGAAGTTTGAAAGAGTTTCCACACAATGGGGATATTGAGCATTTTGTTTGTAAACACATTTTCTTGTTACTTTTTCACAGTTGGAGGATCTATTTGAAGTAACTTTGCACTCTAAATTGTATACACCACTTCTCATGGGGGGGGGGGGCTGCAGTTTTTTTTAAATAAACAATTTCTTGCTCAGTTTTGGTGAAATAAATAAATTCTTTCTTGGCAGTCTTAAAATCAGTTTCTGGTGGGGGTTTCTCTTAAGAAGACGATCCTTGATTTAGCAACATTTGAATATTCAGGTCACCCACTAATTCTAATCCAATCCTAAGAGAGAAATGTCCTCAGCTGCAAATTGCCTAATCACATTCATTTGAAACAGTTATTAGAGCCCAGTAATTGACTTGGTGCAGAAATACAGAGGGTGAGCAACAATCCATCTCCAATACCATCCCTATACATCCCAGAACCCTGGTCTTAGTCACAATATCGAATTAACAATGATTATTTTGCAAAAGGATCATTTACTTTTGTTTCTCATTTTATGAGAATACAGAAATGTATTAATTAGATTCCAGGGTTCAAATCCAGCTCTTGAGGGGTCACCTGGGCCCATGCTGGATTGCTGTTTCAATCATCCTTCACCTCATTGCTGTGTCCTCCTCCTGTCCTAATTAGCCTACCAAGTGCAAAAATACAGGACATAAAGCCCCATCATCCATCCATCCATCCTCTATCCACTCGAAAGCATCAGAATTGATTTTAAAAAAGTCAAGTAGGCCTTTGTTTTCCATTGCCCTACATATGGGGTTAAATGATTGTTTTTTTCGTAATCACATGTCATAAAAACTTGCATTTTTAGTTAATTTAGTATCAAATTGAAGGAACTTTGAGAGGCCCAAGGTAATGATTTGATTTGAGTTTGCATAAAACTTGTGTCAGGATTGAAGATAAATTGCATTCTGTCCTAACATCCAAACAAAAGTTTTCTGATAACTAAAAAATAACATAGATGTGTCAGATAGAAACTGTTTTCATCAAAACATGATTATATGACTTTTTTTTTTGCCCAACAGAAAATGCATGTATGGCAATATATTAATATCTTTAATTTATGGCATAAAGATTATTGCATGCATCCTTGTGCAGATATAAAAATTTTAACATGTGTGTTTTATAACATGTTGTTTAACCTTGGGAAATGTCTTATTTCCCAAGGTTTAACTGTCGCACAGAAAATGCCTTTTCAATCCATCATTTCATAGAGTTAGAAGAGATCTATGATCATATTAATATCTTTTAATTGATACTATAATTATGCATTTGTATTACATACATCCTGGTGCATGTTGTATAAATGCTGTTGAAATATCATATCTTATCTTTCCATTGAATAAATATCTTTTAGTTTATATCATCATTATGTTTTACATGCAGCCAGGTGCAGATATAATATTAAAAGCCTAATATAATTATTAAACTTGAGTGACTTCTGAAAAGAAAACTGTTGTTCCCTATATTGCATGTATACAGAATAAAAGTGATTATCATGTATTATTTTGTAAGATTTAGCAAGACCCTTGAAAGTATAGTTAATTGTTTTAATGCATTTCCTTGAATCAAATGAAACTATGCTGGTAGGACACAGATATGACTTTTCAAATATAATTTTGCTATTGCTATTATAAGTATGATTTTGCTTATTAAATAGCCTTAGTGAAAAGGTCCTCTAAGATTATGAACTGATGGTTGACATTTGTGTCAACTAATTCACTGTGTATCCAATTTATAAAAATATAACTATTAATCTTCCTATTTAAAACTTGTACACAATTGTATGAATAAAGATTATATATATATTATCAGGCTGGTCCCTGGGGTGATGGCTCTAACTGATAATGTTGCAGTCTACTTGGGCAGGTGTAAACAATTACATGTGGAGGGTGCTATCTTGTACCCATCTTAAATAGGTTAATGAGGTCCACACACTATAAGGATATTCTTTTACTATATACAGTATCTAAATGAAGCTGATTGTGAGGGTTGCACATGTGTTCCTGACACTCTCCCAATCCTGCACCAGAAATTCACCCTCTCATGCACTTTACAGTGTACACTGTATATGCACTAAGTGCAAACAGTAAAACTTGTCTGAATTCCAAAAGGTGTTTTGCCAAGAAGCTGATCAATCAATCAAACAATATGTCTCGTAGTATTTATATCTATCTGCTATCTATCTATCTATCTATCTATCTATCTATCTATCTATCTATCTATCTATCTATCTATCTATCTATCTATCTATCTATCTATCTGTCTATCTATCTATCTATCTATCTATCTATCTATCTATCTATATGTTTATCTATATGTCTATCTATATGTCTATCTATATATGTCTATCTATATGTCTATCTATATGCTATCTATATGTCTATCTGTTTAACTATGAGTATGTATGTATGTATGTATTCGTATATGTATGAATGTATGTATGAATGTATGTATGTATGTATGTATGTGTATATGTATGAATGTATGTATGTATGTATGTATGTATGTATGTATGTATGTATGTATGTATGTATGTATGTATGTATGTATGTATGTATATATGTATGTATGAATGGATGTATCTATCTATCTATCTATCTATCTATCTATCTATCTATCTATCTATCTATCTATCTATCTATCTATCTATCTATCTATCAAGCAATTTGAAAATTAATCAATATGTTAATCCATTGTTTGCTTAATTATTCAGTTTGTTTATCTGTCCAACTAATTTTTAATCAAATCCTCCCAACCCTTCAATCAGACATTAAGTCAATCATTTTGTCAAATCAAGTTGATATGTCTAGCTATCTATAGTGGCTATCTGTCTGTCAATATGGTCATTGTCTTTTCCCCTATCTATCTGTCTATCTGTATATCAAGCAAAGAGATTACACAATCTCTACTTTTGTTGCCTGAAGTGAAAATTACGTGCAAAACAATTATTTTAAAATTATATAGGATTAGATGGAGGTTTGATATCAAAATTCATTGAATTTGGTCAACTCAACTGAGTGAGAACTCAAGGATGGACAGATGATTGAGGCTTTGCATCTTGTATTTATGCACCTGATAGACTATTAAGAACAAAGGGAAGACGTAGCAATGCTTTGAAGGCTGCTGAAGGATTATTGAAACTGCTGTCCAACATAATCCAGTTGACCAAGGAAGATCAGGAATCAAACCTTTGATCCAGTAAATAATTTGCTGCCCAGTGTGCATTCAACTGAGCTACCCTCCCCGAGTCCCCCCTAAGAAAACAAGGAAGACTGTAAAGAACTACAAAGTCAAGAAGAAAAAAATGCCGGGCACATAGAAATAATGAAGGAAGGGAGAAAGAAATGTGGAAACAGACCAGAAGAAAAGGCAGAAATTATGGAAGGAAAAACAAATTAAAGGAAAGAAGGAAAGTAAGAAGGAGAAAAACGCAATGGAAGAATGGAAAGAAGCAAAGAATACAAGATGAATGAAAAAAGAAAAGGAGGAGATGGATGAATGGATGGATTGATGAATGAATGATTTGGGTTTTACACCCTGCAGGCTACTTATGTACCACATTGGCATGTTAATCGGGACAGGAGCTAGGACACAGCAGTGAAGAGAATTAAGGATGACTGAAACTGCCGTCCATCCAGAGCAGGAATTGAACTCTGGACCCATCGATTGGAAGACTGTGTTTGCAACTGATTGAGTTTACCCTCCCAGATAGACAGACATATAGATAGCTAGACAGATAGACAGATCGATAGAAAGAAAGAAAAAACAAAAGAAAGAAAGAAAAAAAAGGAAGAAAGAAAGATAGATAGATACATCTATATAGATAGATAGATAGATAGATAGATAGATAGATAGATAGATAGATAGATAGATAGATAGATAGATAGATAGATAGATAGACAACAACTCTGAGATACTTTTTTAAACGTTGAGCACTTCAGAATGTTTATAATTTAATATGTTTTGTTTCTCTTATCAGATCTGCTCCACCTGAGATTCAGCAAAATAATGGTCAGTTTTCACCAAAAGTGCGACATTTGAGACTAGTCTCAAGTCTTGAGTTCACAGTATTAGACTGGTCCCAAAATTAAGCCTATGTTTGCAATGTCATTATATTTCAAGACACCGGTCTAAATCAGCAAAACCGTTTCACCAACAAAAACTCCAAACACTCAACCAAGAAAGTCACAGTCCAAACAAGGCAAAATTAAGATTTGCTCTGAGTGGGTCTTTCCAGGTGTCTGATGTCAAATTCACAAGGATGTCTTGCTTAAAAGCAGAATAATTATGAACCAGTTCCAACAAATAATTGGGAAAGACTTGTGAAACACAAGTTAAAAAGTTATTGTAAAAAACAACAGAAAGGGAGGAAGGAAGAAAAAAGGAGGAAAAAAGATAGGAAAGGGGGGAACCATTGAAAACAAAGGAAATATGGAAAAAGAAGGAAGGGAGGAGGAGGAAATATGGAATAGGGAGAGAGGGAGTAGGGAGGAGGTGACAGAGCAGGGAAGAGGTGACAGAGTAGCGAGGGATGGATGATTGTGTTTTTGGTCCAGTATCCATGCACACGGATATACTGATTTATATGAAATGGGGACTCATTGATGAGGCAAAGGATGAAGCAGTCAAGGAATAGGAAAAAGTGGATGATTGAACTACATCATGTTCATCTTCACTCATTTCTAAAATTAAAAACAATTTTCAGGCTAATGTTTCTGCTTATCTTGCAAACTACAGCAGCGGGGGGAGTGACCTAGCTGTTTGTATGGTCTGGTGGTAGCATGCTAGGCCGCCAATCGCTGGGTCCAGGGTTTGAATCCAACTCTTGCTGGGTCTACTGGGCCTATGTTGGATGGCTGTTTCAATCATCCTTTGCCTAATTGCTGTGTCCCCCTCCTGTCCTAATTAGCCTACCAAGTACATAAATACAGGATGTAAAGCGCCAATCATCCATCCATCCATTGCAAACTGCAACAGGCAGGCTTGTCAGGCCGTTTGTTTAATCTCTGTTCTTCACAGTTTAAACTTAGAACAAACTTTGACCACTTTGAAATTAAGAAGACTCAAAAGCGTAGGATTTGTTGGTGAAATGGCTTAAAATGCCATTAAAACACTTCACTTGCCACCAGTATTTTTGCAAAACAAAAACAGTTTGAAGCTGTTTTGCACTGTCATTACATGTACTAAGGTTTGATTTATTGAAAAATATCTTGTGCAATATTGTATGTACTATTTTGAATCCCATAATAGTATCGATATCAGCACATATATATTTACACAAGGAAATGATAAAAACTTGAATATCTGAATGTTCAGGAGAGACTGATCTTTTTTGAGAAATTAATATATTGATCAATTTTCCAATGAGCTGTGCCACTGAATTACACTTTTGTGTGTACATTGCACTTGTTTTTAAAAGTGATCACAGGTGTAAAAATGATTATAGGTGCAAAATGTATTTAAAATATAAATATTATTTTTTCATTGTTTTTATAAACAACTAAAAAAGTTATCTATCTATCTATCTATCTATCTATCTATCTATCTATCTATCTATCTATCTATCTATCTATCTATCTATCTATCTATCTATCTATCAAGGCAGCTATCAAGGAGGCTATCTAGCTATCTATCTGGCCATCTATCTATATACCTATCTACCTGTCTGTCTATGTATATATCTACTAGTATCTAGCTATCTAGTTATCTAGCTATCTATCTAGCTATCTATTTATCTATCTAGCTATCTACATAGCTATCTATCTATCTAAACCTTATTGCACTTCCATGTCACACAACTAGCTATCTTAGAAATATAGCTGTACTTTTAAGACTTTTTTGGCAATGATAAATTGTTAAGTGTGGAGTGTAAGGTTTAAGGTCAGTATTTTAAATATTGAGACTTGTAAAAAATACAAAGAACACAGTATAAGGCCTAAGAATATCCAGTGGATATTCTTAGATAAGACTAATGCAAAGTCAAAATGAATGACCTCAAGCTCAGTCGCTGGTGTCCTGCTACTGATTATCAGATAACAGATGTCCACAATCAGTTGATGCATGCGATAATTGACCTGGCATGAAGAATCTACCAAACAAGTGTGCTAATCTAAAGCAGACACTGTAAAATTACTATTAGAATAGGTTAAATATACACATTTTCCCCCTAATTATTGAAGTGCTCTTCGTAATATGAAGCATTTACTTTTCGTCCAATAGTGTAATGTTGTGATTGATGGAAAAATAAGCAACTGAATATATACAGCAAATTTTTAAAGTGCAGAGGTAAGCAAAACCTATCCCAGAACCTGCTTTGTTGGTCACTTTACAACACATGAGTAAGAAGACATGGCAGCCAGTGCATTGAGCTCTCCATTATGAGACACTCCATTTGGCAAAATTGGACTGACAGAATCCACATGTAAGTTGTTTTTAACTTTTCTTGCTGCTGTTGATAATTTTACTGTTTACTTTGATATAACATCATATGTGCACTTGGATATATATGTATTATTGTAAAAATTAATATGTGTCTATCACAGGTTGTGTATAATATATTATAGGCCTATATTAATATTTTGCACACATATGTAGAATATTCTACCATATGAGCCTCTTTTTGTTTGTTAGTACTTGTTGTCTGCAATTGTGTGGTGCCCTTTTTTGATGAGGCTGTCATGGCCCATCTGAAAGCTGGAGCATGACTAGTGGTGCCACCTGTACAGATAGTGTGCTGCCCACATGGGGTTGAAAGCAATTTTATGTTGAAAGGGACCAGTGTCTCCACCTAGTGCTAAAGGTGAAGATTCTCACCAAACAGAATATCTCATCCCATCAGTTGTCCCATGCATTTCCTACCTCAGGGGCAATCGATCATTACATATCCACTGAGATGGTGGCAGAGGCTTGATTTTTGATAAATTGAATTAATTTAATGAATTCCTTCCTTGAATAAATAATTTACACGAAGACAGATTTCACAATTATGTATTGCTTAGTCTAAATACAAATATGGGGAGGTACTAAATTTCATAAATACCCCCCCCCTCCCCCCCCCGGTGGATATCTAGTGGTTGCATACCCTAAGCAAAGAAGCAAAGAGGCATTACTTGCTCTGCTTTATTCAATGAAGTATGTCACTGCCCTAGCAAAGGAATTAGAATTTTCAAACTTATGTAATTACAACATTTCTAGTTCACTAGAAATATGGAAAAAAAATGATTTCTTTTAAATGCTTTCTGTGGATGCTAATGTTTCTTGAAGAAACGCACAGTGTAGTCCTCTAGAATTAGTCTGAATCACATAAGACCCAAAGTGAATTTGGTGACATCAATCTTAATCATTTTCTTGTTATTTCAGACAATGGTAAAGATGATTTTGCTGAGAAGAGGATAACGTACAAGAAGTATTTTGTGTTCATTTAGAACTGTGAGGCTGAATCTCTCCGTATGACTGACTCTGTTTGGATTTCAAATGCTACAATCACTATCTGTGGACACTATGTATGGCTTGAACACTTTTCATGGATTAACAATAATTCTGTGGACTAAGTTTTTATGAAAACTGTGTGCATGGTAATGCAGTCAAAGGGATATGAAATTGAATCTCCTTTTTATCATTTCTTTGGACTATACCATGTGTAAAGTGGTTATTAACTGTGAATGCAAAAGTTATAGATAACATGTGTATGATCACAATTTGTGATATTTGTGATCATTGTGTTTTAATATTGATTGTGTGATAAAATAAATATTTAAAGAAATATTTTTTGTGTGTTTCATTCAGCCTTTCATAGAGAACAATGCAAATCTTGTTTAAATATCATTATTAATACTTGACTAATATTACCTTTAATAATGATTTAAAATATTTCAAAAACATTCTGACAATATTGTGATAATATCAGAGAAAGCTTAAAACAAGTAATTGGGGCCAATATTTTTCACTAATGTGGTGATAAGGTTACTGTGGCCTTAAGAGAATGTCTGCAAAATATTGAATACATATATTAGACAAAACCTTGTGGAAATATTAGAAAATAATATTTCTGCAAAGTGGTATTGGTGTAAGTTTCACATTTCACAAACGTTGGCAACATGTTAGAAAATAATATTTTCTTTAAGGTTTTCAGCATAATGTAAGAAAATTATAGAGAATATTTTAAAAAATATCACTATCAAAGGGAAAGTGTCCACATTTTGTCCTTAAAAAAATATTTAAAATAATACGCGAGTGAGTAATTTGTAACATTGTGGTAATATGTTGGAAATATAAAATTGTTTATAGGGAATGTCAATTATACATCAGGCCCTATTCTAAATACACGTAAAATTTGCAAGGGAGTAATTTTCTATAGAATCAAAATCCACTGTTTTAAAAACTTTGTCATAGACTTCTGGGTTTAAAATGACCAAAATTCTCCAATTGGCAAACATGGAATTGTTTGCCTATTGAAGAACTATTCAGAGACTCTGCTTGATTTTCCATATATTTACTTCAAAGCCAACCAGCAGACATTCCACCGATTAATATTCTTGACCCATTATTGTTGTTATACTTGGCTCACCTTGTAAAATACACTTAATTACAATAAAATTGCAACAGATGGAATTTATGTTTAGAATAGGATTTATCTAAAAGGAACAAGTCAAAGAAATATTTCAAATTTTTGTAAAATCCTTGCTCATTGCCCCGTAAATGTGGGTCTGACGTCACGGAAAACGCCTGGAACAAAAAACTTTGGTGATGTCAAATATAATTTTTAAAATATAGTATTTTCGCATCAAGTTCACATGATTTGGCACTTGTGAGGACTTACTTTTAAAGGTCTATTAAATGTGACTTTTGTTTTGAGCCAAAGGGGGGTGGGGTTCTGACCCTTATATCCCCCCCCCCTGGCTATGCCCCTGGAGTGCAGGTTGATGGATGGACGGATGATTGATTGGGGCTGTAAGCACTTGTCATCCGTCAATTGTAACATTGAGACTGAAGTAGATGTAAGTGTCATCTTATTCTGAACATTTTTGTTAGAATAAGTAGCATGTGCACGCACGCCATCGTCGCTCTCAGTGTAGACTGCGTGGGTCTACCCTGACAACACGGCCTATGTTTCCTTGAAGTGATCACTTAAAGATTAACTAGCCTCCGGTGTGACAAACATAATTCACAGTTTGAGATCATTAAAAGCGCAACTGAATGTACGGTTGAACGTTTCATTGTTGTCTTTTTGTTGTCACTACCAATTACTTAAATCACGGATTTTAAACACCGGAAAGAAAGCAGTGAAAAGATTAGCATATTCAGAACACTCTGTCATTTGATAGTACTTGTTGCACAAGCATGAGTACCAATAATACTCTATGAGACAATACAAGAGTATGCAATTCGAATTTGGAGATTGCAGAAGCAGAACCATTTTGCAAATAACATACAGATATGATGCAAATGCAACAGTTGACCTTGCACATCTCACTTATTTCGATGATGTTTTGACATGCAAATCATTTTTGTGGCCGAGGGACGAGGTCCCTTTAGTCGTCATCAACGGTTTCTATGTAAACAGGAAATGGAAATATCAAACTGTTGTGGGGACAAAATCGTTTTATGCAGAAAATGACAAACCAAAGTGATTATCCCCAATGATCACATAACAGTTTAACATTTGCACTTAGTGACTGTATGTACCAGATCTGTATTAATTAAACTGTAATCAATAAAATACTTAATTAAAAAAAGCAATGTCGATTACCAGCCCAGCGCAAAAACGACTTCACGCGCATGCGCGGGTGAGCACACTGTAAACTACGTTACAGCAGTGGCAGGCGAGCGCACTGTAAAAAGTGTACATGACCAAAGGCAAATCTGACGTTATATCCTGCAGTCACTTGGTGGTTTTTGGCACAAAAGTTGCTAACTTTGGGTTACTAGATATGAAAAACTATTTGTTTATTCACACAGCTCTTCGTGTCAGTGTACATAACAGAGATAATCCTACGTCTTTATATTTGTTTGGTAAGCATAAATCGTTTCTAATACAAAAAAAATAATAGAAAACTTACAACTTGTGCTCAGGTATGTTATAGATGGCGCTGCATGTATCCTTGCCAGATCCATGTTCAATAGTGCAATTACAAGGTTTACAAGGGTTTTCCACTGCATGAACTTCATTGATTGGGGTTTTTATTGTCCTAATAGCTAACTCTTGGATGATAGTGGAGCTTGTTCACATTTATTCTTCCAAGGTTTAATTGTATTACTTTCTTAATAAGTGAGATGTGCAGTAAACACCTTTAATGGTTTATTACTAACTGGAATCTCTGATCATTTACCTATTTTCACCATAAATCAGACATCAAAAGTGGCTTACAATACTCAAAACAGAAAATCCAGATTGTTTTCAACTAATAATATCAAAAAATTTGAAAGTGAAATGCAAAATATGAAGTGGTCAGATGTACTTTCCATTAGAAATGGAAGAGAGGCCTTTAGTCTTTTCTATGAAAGATTTTGCAATGTGTATGACCAGTGCTTTCCATTAAGGGAAGTAAAGACCAATTACCAAAATCGGAAGCCATGGCTGTCTATTGGTATAAAAAAATCAATTAAGGAAAAAAACAAATTGTATGTACACCAGTTAAAAAATCCATTGGTTTCTAATATTGAGAAGTATAAATCATATAAAGCCAAACTGAATAAATTAATGAGAATATCAGAGCGAAAGTACTATGAGGAAACTCTAAAAGAAAATAAGCACAACTGCAAGAAACTTTGGTCTGTACTAAAGGATGTCATCAATAAGAAAAAAACTTCTTCTGCTCCTAATCAGTTTATCATAAATGGGAAAAAAGAAAGTGACAATGGGGTAATTGCAGATAAATTCAATCATTATTTTACGAGCATTGGAAGTGATTTAGCCAAAAAGATAAACCCTACAGCTCTTGATCCATTATCGTACATAAAAAATAACATCCAAGAATCAATTTTTTTATCTGATGTTACCAGCAAGGAAGTAGAAAACATTATTAAATCTATGAAAAATGCCAGTGCTGGTAATGATGGAATACATTCGAAAATCCTAAAAAGTAGCTATAAATTATACCTTCAACCACAAGTACATGTGTTGAACTTGTCAATATTTCAAGGTTTTTTTCCTGACGAATTGAAAATAGCCAAGGTGATACCCATATACAAATCAGGTGATACCATGAGTATTTCTAATTATCGACCTGTGTCAGTCCTACCACTGTTCTCTAAAATCTTTGAGCGTGTTATGTATAATCGTATGCTCTCCTTCATTGACAAACACAAGATTCTATATAAATACCAATTTGGCTTCAGAAAGAACCACAGTACTAATATGGCTTTGATAATTCTCATAGATAAAATCGTATCTGCCTTGGATAAGGGGGATTTAGTTGTTGGTGTCTTTTTGGACTTCCAAAAGGCATTTGACACAGTCAATCATGAAATATTACTAAATAAGCTCAATAGATATGGTATTAGAGGTAACGCTTACAGTTGGCTAAAGGATTATTTACAAGGGAGACAACAATTTGTATCTTTTTGTAATAATGAGTCAGGCAAATTAGGAATTAACTGCGGTGTCCCCCAAGGGTCAATTCTGGGACCATTATTATTCTTGGTTTATATAAATGACCTCATGAATATCTCAAATGTGTTAATCCCAATTTTGTTTGCTGATGATACCAATGTCTTCCTTAATGGTAAATTTCTTCAAGATATTTTGGATACAATGAACACTGAACTTAAGAAAGTTGTTGAATGGTTAAATGCTAATAAGTTATCATTAAATGTAAAAAAGACCCACTACATGGTTTTTAGCTCTAGACGGCGAGTTCCAGATAATGTTCAAGGATTATCCATAAATGATTCCAAGATTGACAAGGAAGAATTTTCAAAATTCTTAGGGGTAACAATTGACTCGAAGCTGTCTTGGGAGAAACATATCTCTAATATCAAAGGCAAGGTAGCCAGGGGCTTAGGAATTATAAATAAAGCAAGACGCAGCTTGAGCAGTTCGTGTTTGGAGACTCTTTACTACAGTATGGTGTATCCTCACTTGATTTATTGCATTGAGGTATGGGGTAAAGCTTCGTGTACTTTCATAAGCTCACTCTTCAGACTGCAGAAGAAAGCTATCAGAATCATTAAATCATCTTCATTTAGAGCTTCAACAGACCCATTGTTCAAAGAACTTAAGGTACTCAAACTTTCTCAAATTTACTTATATAGCATTCTTATGTTTACTTTCAAGTTTTTGAGAGGTCTTTTACCTGATATATTTTCTGATTTCTTTGTTAGGAATAGCGATATTACTAACAGGGAAACACGTCAGAATGACCTACTGCACTTGCCACGCTGTCACACAGTGCTTTATCAAAAAACCACTCGATATCTAGGAGCCAAAGAATGGAATGGCAGAGCTGGTTGCTTGGTCAGGCAATGCAGTCAACATACATTCAAGAAAAAGTTAAAAAAGTATATAGTTGATGACAATTGGTAAAATTGGTAAACGGCCTTTTCTTGGTAGAATAGCCTTTTCTTTAACCACCTGGCTTGTCATAATTTACAGCAGTCCAAGAAGGTACTACTTTACTTCAAAAGTGTCATGATATTACGAGACAATACTCCAACTTGATAAGTTACTTTCTGGTGTCCACCCGCATAACCATTTCCTGTTTGAAATATGCATTTCTTTCAAACATGAATAGTTTTTTTTCTCAAATAACCCTTAATTATGAAAAAGAAGTGCCTAAAGTGCTTTTCGGCATGTGATTCTCATAGATGGTATAATCTTTGAATGGTTGTCTTATGAAATCGGGTCAACTGCAACTTCAAGTTACTTGAACTGTGATCATGAAATATGTCTGTACAGAGTTATGTTTTAACAAGGCATGTGAATCTCATCCAAATATGCTGACTAGTAAATATTCTCTTTTAAGAAAGCATGGCCTGGTCTGTTTGTCATCTCATTTCCATGCTATCATAACAGACTCATTATTATTTTTATTTTTATTTTTATTTTTTCCCCTATCCCACCCTCCAACTTCGTCTGTACTCATCATCATCATACCTATCATAAATATTCACAATGTATGTATATAGGTCGTTTGATTTATTTTCTATTAACAATTAATCATTTATTTATTATTATTATTATTATTATTATTATCATAATTTTTTTTTTTTTTGATTATATTTATTTCATTATTACTGTTAGTAACGTTAATATTATCGGCGTAAGTTGCTCAGACATGGTCTTGTTATTATTTTATGATAGTGAAGGACAATGCACATATCCTTCAGTCAATTTCACGTCATGTTCACTCTTCCCCAATTATTTCAATTTTTAAATTATAAATACATCAATAACATATATATATATTCAAATACATTGTATTATTAATAATTTCTTAAATTTTGGTAATGGCAAATATGCTATCAGCATCAGCCAACCATACAAAATGTGTGAGACACTAATGTTGATTGTATGAAATGTATAAATGTGTATATATATTATGGTCAAAATAAACTTAAACTTAAACTTATAAACTTAAACTAATTAAATCTATGCAAACTGAGCATTCTTCACTTTTCCTTATCAAATCATTAACCAACCAAATGCCAACCAATGTGATTTAAACACCCTATATTGAAGTAATATAAGAAAAATATATTGTGAATTTTTGTGTGAGGTCTAGGCCTAAAATTTCTGAAAATTTTAAAAGAAAGTAAAGGTCAACCAGTGGTTCCATATGCCATGGGTATTTGAGGCATTTAATTTTTTCCGAAAGGAAAGCCTGGACATTGCTAATTTTGACCTTTAAAATTGGCTTTGGCAGCCTGGAAAAACCTGGAAAACACCTTGAAATTGATCTTGGTTAAGGAGTTGGAACCCTGATTAAGATATATTTGTTTACATTTATGAAGGAATTTATCTTCATATTGACCTTACAATGACAGTTACGTTAATTTGCCAGGTATAACAAACATAGACAGATAAATAGACAGATAAATACATATAGATGGACAGGTAGATAGACAGGTCTATATGAATATGATTCCATCCTGGAGCAGGCTGCATGTAAGGGGTAAAACTGAATTTCCCGAGGCCACGGTGCATGCATTGCATGCTATTTTTTCTTTTATGGTATTTTGATATTTTGAAGAAATACATTACCAGTGGGAGCCTATTTCAAATTCACATGACAAATTCCAGTTAACATGAATCAACAGAAGTGAACATAAACTGTTATACATTGTTTGTTTCTGCTTTTAGCAGTTAGACATAAGATAAAACTGGACACGAATCTACAACTTACGGAACCAACAACACCCAACAATAACTGTGAATTTTGAGAAAATGTTTTTCACAAACTGTCAAATTGGATGGAATCTTTGACAAATATATCAAAACACAGATGTCTAGGGCATTTCTTTGATTTGTCATACGCTAGTATATATATAGGTGCCCTGAAATCATTTGCTAGCCCGACACATCATGTCTCTCAATGATTAGTATGGCCGCCCATGACTTGTAGCAGGGTAAGTGTAAATGCATGAACCCTGCAATGGGAGGATGACGCACTCGGTGTCCTGACATAACACTAATTAGTCAAGGTGTGAAAAGGTTGGTTGCTAGAACCCAAGAGACTTTCTTTCTCAACTTGCTAATCAACAGAAAATTGAAATATCACACCTTGTGACCGTCCCTACGAGCATAACACGCCAACCAACGAAGACATCATTAACATCAAGGTTTCTGGCCTGCATCTCAGATACCCGTAATGAGGTGGTCAAGCTAAGGATGGATGCTTGTTATTCGGACACAGCTTTTTGTATGTTGGATGATTCAAAGATCCTTTCTTAACCTTGTTTGATCAGGCCACCATGCCATGAAAAGGAGAAACTTTCAGATCAAGATATTTGTTAATAAAGAAACGGGAGAAAATCAAGAAATTATTTGAATAATTAAGCAACTTTAAATAATTTTCTGGCAAATCCAAACTAATTTAAATGAACTATACAGCAAAATTAATGCGAAAATGACTGATTTGCCTTCAGATTGATACGTAGGGGAGAGTGGGGCACGTTGGACCTCGGGGCACGTTGGACCATTGCCAATATTTTATTTATAAAACATGCGCAGTTATCCAAATCCCCGATGAAGAGACCTTTAGTGGTGTGCCTTTTATCCAAAAAATTTCATGAGCATTGAAGGAAAAGTGTGAGTTCTATTTCAGGTTTCTTGATTTTCGGCATAAAAAGTGACATTTTCCAAGTCTCGATGGCTAGTTTACCCTTCTTAAAATATGGGGGATCTAGTCAGACCAGTCACATAAATTGAAACTATCACCACTTAAGTAAAGTTTGATATAAGTTTCCTGAGTTCACATTAAACCTTGTCAGCGAGACATGCACATTTTCATAAGAGGTTGGGACGGGGCAGGTTGGACCAGCATGGCTGGGGCACGTTGGACCATTATAAGCTTTGACTGACAAAAAATTATCGGCAAAATGTCAGCTGTGTAATTTTTAACATTAATAGAGCACCAAAGTCATTCCTGTACAATATGAGGGTAAAATCACTTCAGTTGGCTAATCTGCCAGCCCTTCTAGCTGAAACTAGACTTATTAAAATTATCTGAGTAAATATTCCGATATAATCATTCTGCAATGACACAAAAGTGTGTGTTGTGATCTGTGAGAATAAAATGTGGTGTTTGCTCACTTTCTTCTACTTTCGTAGACTTTTATTCCGGGGCACGTTGGACCAGAAAAAAAATAATTTCAAACTTATTTTTCTCCACAAATATAGAAGGTAGGTCAACTTGGTTTGGCATAAGGCTAGTGTAGATGTTAAGAAGTCAGTCAGTAAAAAGATTTTTCAAGTATTTAGAGAAGTTTTTGATTGAGAGCCAAAAAATAAAAAAGCGGACCAACGTGCCCCACTCTCCCCTACATAAATGAGTGAATGCGATATGTTGAGGTTGTATGCTTTAGCATAACATTTTTCATCTCAAATTAAACGGTCATCATAAGCCAATAAAATACCTCGGAAATATGACATAGGCCTATTCAAGATCCTCACCCCCTAAAGTTCCACTTGAATCAGTCCCTTGGACTTAGGCTGTGAAAATGTTTACAACAGGTCTGGCTATTTTTCCATTTTTGCATCGCGACGGATTTTTTTACTCAATTCAAACTTGCTAAGCAGGAATTTGAAAACAAAATAGTTTAGCTTTTTTGCTTTTGGTCGAAGCAGTAGTAAGCCACAGCATTACAGCAAGGGAATGCACATGTTTACCAAGTTGTCATGTTATTTCCCCATTCTTTTCATATTCAGGACACAAACAGTTCAACAAAAATAGGTCCCCCTTCAAATAAACTTGAATATTTCAAAGAAAGTCGGCTGAATTATAGGCCTGTATATGAATTATAGGCCTGTATATCAAGCCTTAATGTGTGTATTTGTAGCTTGATGGCATTGTTTCCCGATGAGCCAGCAGCCTTCAAGTGAGCATACCCCTATTTTCAAAACTATGTGGCTTTTCCAATGGATATACCTAATTTCACCATGTGCTGGAGCGACCAGCTGGGACATACTTTATCTGGAGAGAATTTGTTTCTCAATCATATTTAGTTGACATCTGAGGACTTCTTTTGTATCTTTTGTAACATTTTCACTGTTTAGATTCATTTGGTAACATTAGAAATAATTTGAGTGGAGTTTGAGCACCTTTTGGGAAATTCTTTTTTGGAAAAGCAGAAACTTAGAATTTTTGAAAAGAGAGGTACGTGCACTTGCGGTTTGCTGGCTCATACCGATATGAAGCAATGCAGCTACAAATGCACATTAAAAATAGATTTAAATATGACCATTAAAAATTGACATTGTTTCCATTTGGTTATCATTATTAAATTAGATTTTGTTTCTTTTTCATCTCGCTTATGGATTCTAAACTTTGATTAATTAAATTATGTCAAAACAAGCCGGCAGCAGGTGAGACCCATCAGGCTTAACTACAGCAGCATCTTTTTAATTGGTTTCAGTTACTCATTAATTAACAACTCTAACATAGGGTTCACATATATGTACTTTACAAACACTCTGAATCTCTTCACAAAATTTAATAATTATGAAATATCGTCTCGAAACATTGAAAACATGGATTTGTAACAACGATCCTCTATGCAGAATGATGTTGACTTAAAGGAAGAAATATTTAATTTTATACAGTGTGGTCAAGCGATAGTACTACATGAAATTTTGTTATGGTTTGACACTTTCCTTTAAATTTCTCCTATCAGCCGCGTGACCTTGCAGGCTTGATGTAGGTTTTAATTAGATTTGCTCCGCCTGCTGATGGATGGATGCATGCATGGATCGATGTATGGGTGTATGGGGCTCTAGTACTGTATTTATGCACTTGGTAGGTTAGGGCAGTAAGAGGACACGGCATGGCTGCAATTGAAACTGGCGTCCAACATACAGCCAAGTTACCCAGCAACAGCTGGATTAGAACCTTGGACCCAGTGATTGGCAGCCCAGAACGTCAATCATGGAACTGAACATCTACAGTGTACCACCTGCTAAAGGTGACCGCCATATGGTGATAAGAGGACTCAGAGGGGTTTTCACACATTCCTGGCTCTGACCTACAACCCCGTATACAATGCGAGCCGCAGAGAATTTGATTGTTGAATCTGGTAGCTTAGTGTCCTAGCTTCCAAAATCACACAGGTAGATGTTCCGATTTTACTGCGAATTGCCACTAGGGGGCGTTTTTCAAAATGGCCGCCGTTCTCACTCTCGCCATTCTATTTTCCTCAATTTTCGAGATACAATTTCATGCAACACCACTTTTTAGGGGTTTTCTGACCTGCAGAATCCATTTCTGAACTCACCTTTGTTGTAGAGTGTGTGTGGGTCAAAATTTGAAAACCTTGAAATTTCAGCTGAAAAAAATTTTGAAAATTTTTCGCTCCAGAAATGCCTTTTAAAGTTTGCATTGGGTGGGTCAAACAATCAGCTATCACTGCACTTTCATGTCCAAGGGTCGAAAAGCCCCGCTGATCTGTAATATAATAATAATATTTTATTGACGCTGTAAAGGTCAAAATGACCTATGTGTCATACAGGAAATAATAAAAATATCAACAAACATAAGTACTTGCAATACACATACAAACAATATCAACAAAGGTACTAAGGTGATAAACATAGCCGTAATGTTTTTTGATTGTCATTAAAATCACACTTCTAACTGAAAAATCCTAACCACTTAGGGCTAAACAATCTATTGCCAATGATTAGGCAAGTTGCTTACACATTTTGGGCCAAGTTCCAGGTCTCTAGTGCCAATTATTTTTGAGAAACTGCATTTTATCAATTAAAATACCAAATATGTGTGTCATTAGCATCATGCCTATAACTTGAAATTCGTACCACTTAGGGCTGAATAATGAATTACCAACAAATAGGAAAGTGACTTTTCTGCACACATTGAGCTATATTTCAGGTCTCTATGACCAATAGTCATTGAGATAGAACATGTCCTTGAACCAGAAATTTACAAAAACAAACAAAAATACTCTTTTCATCAATAGTTTGGATTCTGAATAATAAAGATGATCTCCACTACTTCCTCCAGTGCCCAGTGTCTTTACTAAACCATATTTCAGATGCTAGACAATGGTAAAATGTTGCTGGCACGCCATATTTGGTTAGTAGTTTCAGAGAAGCATCAAACTTCATACTAAGCATGTCAGATGCAAGGAAAATGCATAAATGTTATGTAATTGCCTGTTGAAACAGTTTAGTGCTGTGGCAAATGGAGCCCAGAGAAGGCCAACCCCTACCCACCTTAGAACAAAGCACATCTTACTTTTTCTGGAGCAGAATTTTGTCTAGTTTCAGAAAAATTAGGGTATAGTTAAAAAAAGTATGTTTGACCTACTTAAAATTCAAGATGGCCACCGGAAAGTCTGTCTGCGTCAATCACCAGAAAATAAGCATTATCTTTGCAACTATTGATGTCAGGAGGGTAAAATTTAGGTCTCTACCTAGGTTTTTAGGTATAAGGAATACAATGGAGGGGTCTAATAAGAGATTAGATTGATACAACTAGCTGAAAATGCGTTCCATTTGCTAAATTGATGAGTTTGTTAGCCAGAAAAATGTTTAATCATCTCCGGCATGTAAACCAAGTACACTTAAATAAATAGTGACAGATAGGGATTGTTATAAGTATACAGTTTATCTGTCTTCTTTAATTTTTATTATTCAGTTGATAAATATATATACAAATCTACACATAAAGAGGTTGAGTATTATATAAGTAATGAAGTCGGCAATAAGGCTAACAATGAGTACTTCCTTTAAAATGATATGGCTGTTCAACTATGTTCTTAGTAATGATTCATTGTTCAATGGGACTGTTATACATATTTGCCTGATATGGAATTGTATCATGTTTATTTCGAAATCATTATCCTTAACAATTCAAATTTATTGTCCTGCCAGCATCGTTAATATTACATTGAGAAAATGGAAAAAATCAATTTTTTCTCATCCGGCCAATCAGGAGATCACTTGACAGTCACGAGATAACTCATTCCTAACCAACCAAAGCAGATGCGGATGGATAGCTCCTGATGTGAGCCTTCATTCGGCATCTTGGTTTCCTTGTTACTACAACTTTCAACCCTCTGAAAGCTAAAAAAATTTTGCTGTCAGTGTCAAAAATCTCCTCGGAAACAAAGAATTCTCCCTTGTATTTTCAATTCAGCCTGCTACAATCAACATATACCTCCTTTCTAACCACCAAAATGGATTTGGATGAAAAGCCCTTGATGTAAGCTTTCATTTGCCACCTTGGTGTCCTTGTTTCTACAACTTTAAAAAGCTATATAAATGTTGCGGTTAGTGTCAAAAATCTCCTCGGAAACACAAAATTCTCCCATATATTTTCAATTCCACATGCCCTATTCACCATATTACTAATTTCCAACCACCAAAATGGATGTGGATGGACAGCCCTTGATGTAAAGCTTTCACTTGGCACCTTGGTTTCCTTGTTACTACAACTGTCAACCCTTAAATGCTATATAAATGTTGCGGTCAGTGTCAAAAATCTCCTCGGAAACACAAAATTATCCCATATATTTTCAATTCCACCTGTCCTAATCACCATATGATTAATTTTTAACCCACCGAAATGGATATGGATTGATAGCCTATGATGTAAGGTTTCATTTGCCATCTTGGTTTCCATGTTACTACAACTTTCAACCTTCCAAAAGCAAAATAAATGTTGCGGCCAGTGTAACAAATTTCCTCGGAAACACAAAATTCCCCCATGTATTTTATATTCAATCTGCTATAATCACCATATAACTCATTTCTAACTTACCAAAATGGATGTGGATGGATAGCCCTTGGTGTAAGCTTTCATTTACCACCTTGATTTCCTTGTTACTACAACTGTCAACCCTTAAATGCTATATAAATGTTGCGGTCAGTGTCAAAAATCTCCTCGGAAACACAAAATTATCCCATATATTTTCAATTGCATCTGTCCTAATCAACGTATGATTAATTTCTAACCCACCAATACGGATGTGGATGGATAGCCCCTGATGTAAGGTTTCATTTGCCATCTTGGTTTCCCTGGTACTACAACTGTAAACCCTCCAAAAGCAAAATAAATGTTGCGGTCAGTGTCAAAAATATCCTCGGAAACACAAAATTCTCCCATGTATTTTCAATTCCAGATGCCCTAATCACCATATAACTCAATTCTAACTAAACAAACTGGATGTGGATGGATAGCCCTTGGTGTAAGCTTTCATTTGCCACCTTGATTTCCTTATTACTACAGTTGCCAACCCTCCAAAAGCTAAATAAATATTGCGGTAAGTGTGAAAAATCTCCTCGGAACACAAAATTCTCCCGTGTATTTTCAATTCCATGCAGATGCCCTAATCGCCATATTACTCATTTCTAATCCACAAAAATGGATTTGGATGAAAAGCCCTTGGTGGAAGCTTTCATTTGACACCTTGGTTTCCTAGTTACTACAACTGTCGTCTCTCAAAAAGCAAATAAATGTTGTGGTCAACGTCAAAAATCTCCTCGGAAACACAAGATTCTCCCATGTATCTTCGATACCATCCATCCTAATCACTATATAAGTCATTCTTATCCCACCAAAATGGATGTTGATTGACAGCCCGTAAGTTCAGCTTTTTGTTTGGCAACTTTTTGTTCTTGTTGCTACAACTGTCAACCCTCCTAAAGCTAAATAATGTTGCTGTCAATGTCAAAAATCTCTTCGGAAACACACAATTCTCCCATGTATTTTGAATTAGACCTGTCCTAATCACAAGATATCTCATTGCTAACCAACCAAAATTAATGTGGATGGATAGCCCTTGATGTCAGTTTTCATTTGACACCTTGGTTTCCTTGTTACTACAACTGTCAACCCTCCAAAAGCTAAATAAATGTTGCAGTCAGAGTCAAAAATCTCTTCAGAAAAACAAAACTGTCCTATGTTTTTTCAATTCCACCTTTCCTGGTGAATGGATAACTCATTCCTAACAAGCCATTATTAGAGTGCCAAAAAACTTGGTCCCATTAACTATTCACATGGATGCAGAGGGACCTCTCTGATCTGCCCAACTAAAATTTTCGGCCAAGAAGTCCGCCTACAAATCAATGCTTTGGGAATCTGTTATTTCTAGGTTTAAACCTCTTGCCTGCAACTGCAACCTTAATTAATATTGAATGAAAAAAACTTAAATTCACCAGTTTGGTCATGAGTACATGTGGGTATAATGGAACTAATGAGAATTAATTTGGCCTGTTAGTCATGGAGCATCAAAAATACTTCAATTTTGACTTTGGCAACTTCTGTGAGTGAAAAGTTAAGTTCGACATGAGTATAATTGTAGTACTTACTTATTGTATAGATAGCCTTACTCTAGAAAAAGGCAGATGCACAATGTTTATTAAGCAAGCATTCGGCAAGACAATTTTCTCACGAGATTTGAACTAGTAAAATGGATGCTTTTCGGAGTATGCCCTCTGCAATCATTACATGTCCTTTTAAAATACATCGTTAAAGGTGAAGTGCATTAATTGAGTATCAAAATAGTAAAGTGCATTGCTGTGAGGTATAGATCTAGCCTAAGCTTGTACTATTTTGTCACTTTAGGTCATTTTGATTTATTTCATTTTCAATTTTTGCTGAAAGATCACCATTTTCTTGGTTTTGACCTTAATGACCTCTAATGAACCTTAAAATTCAAATCCGGAAGTGGCATCCACCCTAGTCCTTTACTCTGACCTATTACCTATCTAACTGGCAGAAATACCTTCCATAAACAAGAAATGCCTCTTAAAAGTACAGAATCATGTGTTAGCTGGTCCACTAGTGTACTTGGTTTACATGCTGGAGATGTTTAAACATTTTTTGGGCGGACAAACTCTTGAATTAAGCCATTGGAAGACATTTTCAGAGAGTAATTTCAATCTAATCTCTTATTAGACCCCTCCATTGTATTCCTTATACCTAAAAACCTAGGTAGAGACCTAAATTTTACCCTCCTGACATCAATAGTTGCAAAGATATTGCTTATTTTCTGGTGATTGCCGCAGACAGACTTTCCGGCGGCCATCTTGAATTTTAAGTAGGTCAAACATAATTTTTTTAACTACACCCTAGTTTTTCTAAAACTAGACAAAATTCTGCCTCAGAAAAAGTAGGGTTTGCTTTGTTCTAAGGTGGGTTGCGGTTGCGCCCTATTTTAGGCCTCTTTTGAGAAATGGCCACAGCACTAGTTATTGATAATATATATTCAACCGGTTTCAACTCCAGTCACCTACAACAAAATTTTAGTGAGGTAAAGGCAATAAGACATTTTTGACATGATGCTAATGACAGCGTGATGCTAATGATAATTACAGTAAAAATCTTTGCAGGGACCAGTGGAAAACTGGCAGTCTGGCAATTAATATGTGCATGCAATGACCTTATGAACACTAGACACATGTTCACAGTGATTTTGGTCCAGAAATATGTAGTCAAAATAGAGTAGCAAGGTGTTTGCTAATGACAAATTGAGATAGGACAACTGACATGCCAACAGAAATACTCTAATATGTTGGTTTACATAAATGATACAGAGCTACTGATAGTTCAGTTATTTTCTTGGGTTCTCAGACAACATCAGACACAAAGTTTTCTCACAGAATGTGTGTCCCTCTAATTTTTATTAAGAAACAAATCCGGCGCGATGCTAATGACCCAATATTGGAGACATCGACACAACATGCTCCTGCTCTTATACAGAATATTATTTCTGCTATTGGTGACCAGATTTTAGAAGACTGACAGTCAAGTCTCCATGTATGGAAGAGTTTAATTGAATTAGGATCTTGTACTAGTTATTGTGATACGATCTTTCAAAGAAAATGTTGTTGGAGACAGGCCATTTTCAGGGGAGTAGGCCACTTCAATGCTATTTTTGGATGGGATAAAAATATTCTGCCGCATATTTTTTGTGTTAAATGTTTTGCTAATATCCTTGTCTATGACAAATGACAACAAGAGGTCCTCTATTGGTCTTCCTGCCATCATGAATTATTGTTAAACACCGGAGACAAGAATTTCAGACTTATCAAATTTTGACCCGTGTATCATGTGATATTGCAATGGCTAATTTACATTTATGAAGACCGATGGTCAAATTCACTAAAACCGCCATAAATCTGCCTAATTGTTGTATCTAATCCCACTCCAGCAGCCATACTGGTGTAATGTGTGACTTATAAAGGTTTAGGAAAGCTAACTTGGGGTTCAACCAGGTCTGGGGACATTTTATTTGGCCCAGAACCAGGCATACATTCAGCTTTTACTGGCAGAGAATGGCCGAAAAGCGAAATAATTGCCTAAAAATCACAAATTTGGTTATTTAAACAGCAAATAAAGGATGGAACTGCCTCAGATTAATACATTCTTTGCTTCCTGCACAATTTCAGAAAAAAGAGTGGTCACTGTAATTTTTTTTTGTCTAAATAAAGTCAGAAAGCAGCTGCATCCTATCAAATTATTTTTTAGATTTCTGAAGTCGGTATTTAAATCTAACTCCCGTCTCATTCTTGTATTTTACCTACCCCCACAAACTTGATTATTTATATTGTGGCTTAATTAGATTTCTTATAATCTATTTTGGCAAGAACCAGGTCTATCTTTTAGATTTTGACAGGTAGAAAATGGCTGAAAAGCCCACCTTATAAATAATCAGTTTTACTCATCCTCCTCACGCAGGGATAGTTGACACTACCCCTGCTCTCAAGTCCTGTCTGAGAGTGAAGTCTCATTAACTTTAATCCCATCACGTATTTACATGACTAAAGTGAAAGAACCAATCAGGAACATGTTTATATTTTTAGGCTCATTCTGTGGCGGAGTTTGTGGTTCACACCTCAGAAGAAGATTAAAAGCTGTTACACAATATTCAATTGAGAAGCATTCTGTTGTTTCCAGTTGCTGCTGGCATGTTTTGTTTTGTCTTTCAATTTTATCAATCATCAAGTATCGCTGTGAGTGATACAAAGCAGCCCCCTCCCCCACCCTTGTGTAAGTCAATGAACTGTGGTAGAGAGATGATTAATAGAAAGGTGGCAGCACCTTACAGTGCATTGCCATGATGCTGAATGAAACATGTTCAAGAAATAAGAACTAAGGCACTCTGAATTGTATTTGTATTTTAGACTAAGAGTACTTTCAATGATGTGAATATTTTGCCTTGCCTTATTTATGCTGTTATAATGAATTAGGCCAACATGCCCTTTTAGGTAAATATAGTTCATTTTTGCAACGGGCTGGGTCGGGCTTTGGCCAGAAGGTTAACGGGCCGGGTTGGGCCTGGGCTGTAAAAGTTAAATCAGCCAGCCTCGGTTGGGTATGGGCCTAAATGGCGCTTGATGCAAACAGGAGGCTTGGGCCGGGCCGCGGTCCATGCAAGAGACATGTGGATCCCTTCTGGAATAAGAGGTTTGAGACAGACAGATGGATAGATAGATAGATAGATAGACAGATAGATAGATAGATAGATAGATAGATAGATAGATAGATAGATGGATAGATAGATAGATAGATAGATGGATAGATAGATAGATAGATAGATAGATAGATGACAGATTGAGGTGGGCTGTATTTGCAATTGAGATTGACATTTTTGATTCATGGGGTTTTTTTTCTTCGGCAGATATGTAGGCCTAACTGTGTGTATATCAAAATCATTTAATCAGTGTTTCCAAGTTCTGGATTTATAATCTGATCTTATGGCAGTTACTAGAAGCTATGAAAAACCTTTTTACTGATCTTATGACAGTTACTAGAAACTGTGAAAAGCTTATTATTAATCACTTCCAGTGTGAAAACATCAATTTCTCACTCTGTTATACAATCTCCTATTGGACAATACTTTTCAATTTCCAACCCTTCAGAGCCTCTGCAACCTCTCAGAGCCTCTATTTACGGCAGCGGATTCATATTTGGATAGCTGCCAATATTCACTGAAACATGGTGCATGTGGTCAGGGTAGGTTCACTGGCCTACACTGACATGTGAGGATGGTTTTACTTGTGCTGTCAACTAAACAAGGGTAGAACCAGAACAACTCCCCCCCCCCCCCGATTAATATATTCTTTGTATTTTATTGGATGTTAGACTATTCTCTATCAATAGTTATCATGGTGTAAGAAAATATTTGGATTTTGCGTGACAAAATAAAGTCAAATGTGTTCAAAATTATTTAAATGTCATACTCTCATTCTTGAATGTAGACTAATCCCAGTTGGTGGATTGACCTATGTGTACTTTTGTTAAGGTTTCTAGACATTCATTTAGGGTAGTCTATTTATTGTTTTGATAGACATAAAATTACTACAAAACAAAATTACCCCTCTTAACAAATTTGGTTATACTCCACCAAGACAGTTTTCTATTGTCTTTTGCCGTGGTATAACCAACAGATTTGTTGGTTATACCACTGTTGGGGATTAAGTTAGCCTGTTGCACTGTTTTTTCTGCAAACAACGCACCTAAAAATTACAACAAAGCCACAAAATTCAGTTTAAAATCTTTCAGGAGTCACATGGAGTATAAGTCACTTACACAACTCATTTTCGGTGTATAACTAACATTTCAGGGGTTATTTACCTCGGGCTAAAGCCCTCGGTAAATAACCACCTGAAATGTTAGTTATACACCTCAAATTCGTTTTATAACCTATACTTATCCCAAAAACTTAATCTGCTATTGTTCCGTCAAACTGACTCTAAAGTAATCATGTATTCTTGACTTCTTTCATAAATTTGGATTAATTAATTGACCATGCACATGCCAGTTATGTTGAAAAGTGTGATGCAATATTCCAGAATATTATCTAGGAATTCATTGAAATGTGAAAAATAAAAAACTAACTATCTGTGTTTTGTTTATAAATTACTCTTAACTTATGAAATGTGCCATCTCTCTGATGTCAAATGTAGTCAGATGCTCAGTGAGAACATTCAGGTTATGATGCTTAATTCTTATTGGCCAAAATGCAAAACTTACTTGGCCAACATGAGATACTCAATAATGAGTCAATACCCACACTTAATGCTCATAACTAACTATTACCATTCAGACAAAGGCTATAGAACCCTGGCTGGACAGCATAATGCTACTCACACAAATGTCTTTTGTTTTTGTGGTTGTTTTACATGTCAGCTATTTCACTGCTGCTATGTTGTTCCAGTAAGGGATATGCTGACCAATGAGAGTTGTGGGATTTTGCAATCACATGATTCTGAAGTGTCAAGGTAGACTGAACAGAAAAGAAGTTGAATAGAACATCCAGTGTCTTTGGTGCTTTTTTTGTCAGAATTGCATTTCAATTTAATCAGAGCAGTTTCCTGGTTATTATTTATTATGATATACATTGCTTGAGCAGCTTTGAGGGCCAAACTTGCCTAATGCCTAAGTTTTTTCTAAAGGTAAGGAATTATTATGACCACATCCTATGCTGTGTACATGCACAGTGCACACTGTGTTGGTGTATTTTCTCACATCATTTGTGTGCTTTTGAAGGAGCAACTTTTTTGTGACAGAGGAAACTAACACAAAAGGCTGCATTAGCAACATTTTTAACCTCACAAGATATTCATTCATTTTCCTTTTTTAAAAATTATGAACTGTGTGTTAAATGCCCAATGAATGCGTCATCACAAAGAGTGTGTCATTCGTGCTGATAAACTGTGGTGTAGAAATCTGGTAAACCAACCCCACTTTGAACTGTACTGTGTACACAGTACAAAAATTCATAATTCATGATAGAAAGTAGAAGATGATTTGCAAATAATGACCACCGTATGACGATTTTTTACCTTCTTGTTTTCACTTTTGTCTATTTTGACTGCTAACCCTATGTATTAATCAGATATAATGTATCTTTGAGAGAAAGATAAAAGCAAGTGCAAAGGGTTTTTGTCAAGGACAGTCAGTTGTTGATTATGATGATAATTTAAACAGAAAATGTTGTAGCAACGCTGAGCATTTTTGCGCTATTTTGGTAGGTTTACAGTATGTTACTCATACTGCAAAGGGCACTCGGTATTTGTTTCAGAACTGAAATATTAGGTACTGACTAATTGGAAGTGAGGTTCACTTTTAAAAAAGTAGATGTTGTTTGAATAAATTCCCAAATTTGTAGTTATAATTTTTTGGCGGTTGTTTTGCATTTCAGTTATTTTATGCCCATCAAAACAAAAGATAAACCAGTTCTACCCAAATAAGTGATCAGAAATCTTAATAAGTCATACGACAAATCTATATATGTAGTTGAGAGTAGGATGAATAAAAAAAAAGAGACTGGGCCTGTAATGTTTATTACATGGTCCATTCTTGACCATCTAAAAAATAACATTATTTTGACACTTACAGTCCTATTCCCACCACAGTAACTTTTCACCAAGAACACTCTGAAATCATGCAAGAAGCAAAATGTGTATTAATTTTAGGCAGTTCCATTCTCTTTTTGGTGTTTTAAAAACCTAAGTTTGGTTTATTAGACAATTATTTTGTGTTTTGCAGGTTCTTTGCCAGTCAAAACTGAAGATAGGCCTGGTCCTGGAGGAAATAAAATGTTCCCAGACCTGGTTCAACCGCAAATTAAGTTTCCTAAACCTTTCTAACTCACACATTACACCATTCTGGCTGCTGGAGTGGGATTAGTTAGAAGAATTAGGCAGATTTATGGAAATTTGAGTGAATTTGACCATTGGTCGTCATCGGTCTTGTTTGAATATGTTTGAATATGTTTATTGCATAAAAACAAAACATGGGTAAAAACAGAGGGGGGTTAGAGTTGGGAAACATAAATACTCCCCCTACCAACAATAATGTTCGACAAATTAACTTTTCTTTTAAATGTTTTCATATTTCTAGAACATACAATGTTAAGTTATTCCAAAAAGGTACAATCCTGTTATTTCAGAAAAACTTCCTTATGTTAGTTCTACTGTAGTACATGAACAAATGCTTACTATGCCCTCTTGATCTATTAACAAATGAATAATATTCCTGTACATCAACACAAGTCACATTGTTTATAACTTTATAGAACATTGTTAAGTCTGAACAGATGCGTCTATTTTCTAGAGAATAAATAAGAAACAAAATGGGGCCTAAGACAGTGCCCTGTGGCACACCTGACTCTACACACAAGGGTGGGGACAAAGAATTATTGATCTTGACTTGTTGGACTCTATTAACCAGGAAGCTCTCTAACCATTTATAAGCCGAGCCTTGAATACCATATTTATCCAGTTTGTGTAGAAGTTTACTATTGCAGACAGTGTCAAAACACTTAAGAGTAATCCAAGTATATAATATCTGTATTGAGTTTCTTGTCAAAATTTAAAGACCAGTTGTTCAGACAGTCGAGCATATTTGTAATTGTCAATTCCTTAGGGACAAAACCGTGCTGATCTTTTGGGATAATTCTATTTTTTAAGAGATAATCTAGAAGTTTTTCTCTTACAATTCTCTCGAGTATTTTGCATATGACCGAGGTCAAACTGATAGGTCTATACTGAGACGGTAATATGATAATTGAATCTTGTAGCTTAGTGTCGTAGCTTCCAATTATATGTAAATTAGACATTGCAATGTCACATGATACACACACTATACCACAAAAGTAAGTTCAGAAATGGATTCTGCCTTTCAGAAAACGCCCTAAAGTGGTGTTGCATGAAATTGTATCTTGAAAATTAAGGAAAATAGCAAGAGAAAATTAATTTGGAAGAACGCATCTGCTTTCTGACTTTATTTTGACCAAAAAAAAAATCACAGTGACCACTCTTTTTGCAAAGAACACTCTGAAATTATGCAGGAAACATAGAATGTATCAATCTGAGGCAGTTCCATCCTTTATTTGCTGTTTAAATAACCAAATTTGTGATTTTTAGGCAATTATTTCGCTTTTCGGCCATTCTCTGCCAGTCAAAACTGAATGTAGGCCTGGTTCTGGGCCAAATAAAATGTCCCCAGACCTGATTGAACCCCAAGTTAGGTTTCCTGAACCTTTATAAGTCACACATTACACCAGTCTGGCTGCTGGAGTGGGATTAGATCCAACAATTAGACAGATTTATGGCGATTTTAGTGAATTTGACCATCGGTCTTCATATATGTAAATTAGCCATTGCAATATCACCTGATACACACACTGTACAACAAAGGTGAGTTCAGAAATGGATTCTGCAGGTCAGAAAACCCCTAAAAAGTGGTGTTGCATGAAATTGTATCTTGAAAATTAAGGAAAATAGAATGGCGAGAGTGAGAACGGCGGCCATTTTGAAAAACGCCCCCTAGTGGCTATTCGCAGTAAAATCGGAACATCCACCTGTGTGATTTTGGAAGCTAGGACACTAAGCTACAAGATTCAGTGCCTGGACTAATTTGCCAATTAAAGAAAGGAGTCCAAACGAATTTATGTTTTATAGAGAGAATTTACAGATATTACACACATTTGCCTCAAAGAGAGGACTTTAAATGTATTTGCCTTGTTATAGGGGCAGTCTACATAGAGAACAGTCTAGATTCTCTATTGGTTTTGCCTTATTATAGAAAATAGTTATTTTCTTTGGCCTTATCATACTCGTAGAGAGGAGTCTATGTACATTTTACTTAGTGCTGGGAAGAGTCTACACCGCGTCTGATGAAATTACGCAAGTAGGTTATTTCCCAGTATTACACAAACTTTCGGGCCCAGCAGTGCATGGAATATTTCTCAGCGCAATCCAATGATTATGTGAAAAGGACACACTGCTGGGCCTAAAATGTTTTTTCCATAATTTCATCAGACGTGTACATGCATGTTCTCATTAGGAGCGGAGTATACGCTGTGACCTAATTTAAGTGAGTCCCAATACATTTTGCCCCATTATGGAAAGGATAAATTATTTATAAATAACACATTTGCCTCATTATAGACCAAAGTTTGTAAATATATGCACAAATTGCTGTTGCCCTATTATAGATGTTTGCAGATTGGCGGCCCAAACAGTTTCAAAAATTAACTTTCAATTTGGTTGTGATGTCATTGGCTTAGATATGTTTTGTTTGTGTCAGCTATGGTTAATCTGTTGATTCAGTGCTTATAATTTCTAGCAGCATGGGTCTAGGTGACAATAAACAAACTAATTAAATGACTTGAGGTACTTCTTCAAATAAGAAGATTAGGAGACCAATGGAAAACTGTCAATGATGTGGAAAAACCAGTTTGCAAATTGAAAACAAGAAAATGTTTTCTTTCCAGTGGAACAACAAGCTGCAAAGAGCTCTAGGGAGATGAGTCTATGCGCATTTGTCTTATTTTAGAGGGGATTCTTTGTGCATTTGCCTTATTATAATGATAGCACATATCACGATAAGTATATTGAATTACAAATCATGTAGCAATTTAAGATAATAATATTACTATAGCATTGATAAATGATAAAATAAACAAAATAACATATGATACTGTAATAAAAACTGAATACATCAAGAAGTTGAAAGAAATTGTGATGCACACAAATTTATTATATAATATTGTGTATAGTTTACATAGGCTGCGCAGCAGCAAACCTTCAAAGAATAAGACCTTTGGAAGAAGGCAATTACACAATAAAATTGGTGTGTTTACCAAATTGTTTATAGGTATCCAATAGTGGTTAAGCTGTGGCCTTCAATTATCTCTATTGCCTGCCTACTGCCCTGCCATCTGCCCATCCGCTTGCCAAGGTTTTTAAAACCAAGAAAAGGTACTGTTTCATGCATGTACTAAGTACTGGTTATGAGCTGTTGGTTGGAAACCAAAAAATATAACGCTGTTATATTTTTCTCAAGATTTTCCAATCATTAAAAAAGTTTTGAATGCATAAAAAAGCACTGCTACATAGCATAGGTGATATGTGTAGAAAATTTCATTGGTGTATAGATCTATGCAATCGTGGGCACGTTTTGGCTGCGATATGAAAAACATTATTTTTAATTATTTTTAATATTTTGTCTCACTATTACAAATAGTATTGAATATCTATTAGTCAGACCATGAAAAGGCACAACTATAGACCATATAAGGCATATATATATGTGTACCAAACTTATCTATGTACATATGCAACATTGACTGAGATGAAAAAAAATTACTATAATTTTTTCAATATTTTAAAAAGTATATTTATAAGATTTTCTAACAGACCTTTCAAAAGGCACAACTGGACCTTGTAGTTCATATGCATACCAAACTTTATCAATGTACATGGTCATGCGTCATGAACTGGTCCATTTTTCGTCGCAGGTCAAAAATGTTTTTTCTATTTTCTGATATATCATCACAGAAGCATGGCACTATACAGCATTTCAAACAGAATTTAATTATCTTGTATACTTATCGAAATAAGGGCACTTTTGTGCCTCCTCCACTCTTTGAAATATGTAGACTAAAGAGAAGGTTTTTAAGGATTTTCTCGAAATTGATGTTTTTTTAGTAAAACGTCTGTAACTTTTCTTCAACTTAACCAATTATAATGGGATTTGTTGCACTTTTTACATAAATCCCATTGATTGATATGAATTCCTGACAGCAAAAACAGATATATATTTTTTTTAATTCCTCTAAAATACCACCTTCTACTTGTGTTTCCAAGTGAAATTCACCAAAGAATTAATAAAAATTATATTCCCTTTAACTAGGCATGTTCTGGACATTTGTCGTCCTTTTATGAGCCAGCTCATCTTAAGTGTAACAAAATTACAACACAGAAAGATTTCTGGTCCATGGATCAAAGTGATTGGGAATTAGCATAAGAATGATGAATAGATTGATGGATATGGTAAGCGCAGCCCTGTATGGCCTGTTGTGGCTACTCACAAGGTTACATTGATGAAATGAGAGAGAAGGAAGGAGTCCTCAACATGCTACACATTTACCCCATGTGAGGGATCTTTTCCTTGCCCAGCACAGGCTCTAATACAAGGATACCCCAATTTTGCAACTAATCTGAATGACATCAAGCTTGGTTTTTCTTTTTAAGGGTACATTGAAAATATTTGTGATCACAAACTACATCATTTTGCAATATGCTTTCTGAAGATTACTGCTAAGGTTGAGACTGATATCTGCTTGGTTTTTCCTTAGAAGCACTTAAAAACCCCAAGTAAGACATCTAAAGTGTAGCACATGAACTAAACTAACTATCTGAAAAGATAAACCATGATTGGGACAGTGCAGAGGGGCTAATTTCTTCTCTTCACAATATTGCTACACCGACTCCGGATCCACCGCTGATTCTGATCGACATGCTTCAACGTTCTGGGCAATAGCGTTTTAATGGTTTAAGTGACTTGAAAAAGGACAACAGTTCTGTAAACTAGAGAATATTTCCTTTCTTATGATGTCAAATATGTTGAAATAACTTAGAAAAAAGTGGTAGAAAAATTCTATTGAATATTTTGTTTTTAAATTTCTTGTGACAAATCCACCATTTTAGCAGACCTGTTCATGACGCATGACCACATGCAATAGTGATTGAGTGTTAGCCCAAAAACAAAACAATATATATTTTTTTGTTTTTTCTCATATTTTCAAAAAATATAGAATATCTATCAATGAGACCTTCAAAAGGCACAAGTAGACAATATCGGCCACATCTCTACTAAATTTCATCCATGCACATGCAACAGTGACTGTTTCCTGGCCAGGAAATGAATAAAAATAATTTTTATATATTTTTAATTATTTCAAAAAGTATGGAATATATATCCATTAGACCATCAAAGGGCACAACTAGACCATACAGGCTATATATGTACCAAATTTCATCCATGTACATTCAATAGAGGCCGAGTACTGGCCCGGAAACGATCTATCCGCCCTTCGTTCGCCGAAGGTAAAAACATCCTTTTTTTGGGATGCATGGGGGGTGTGTTGAGATGTGTGTTGTCGAGACGTGTATTCAAGTACCAGTTCCTGTGGTTCCATTAACAATAATTAACTACTCTATACCTGGGCAGTGGTATAGAATTTCCCCTGACCACAATGACACTAATTCCGTTGTGTCGAATTTGAGTAGGGTGCTCATTGTGGATGGCAGGCATCAGCTGCTCTTGCTTAATCGGTTTCATGTTATCGGCTTAGGATTGGATGGGAAGTATCAGGTGCATGCACAGCCTACACAGGTTCAGAGGAGTCATTGGAGTCTTTCCTGTTGAAGGCCAAGGTGCATGGAGGATCTCTCAAAAATGTTTGTCAAGGTCAACATTCTATTCTGATTCCTTGAGATAATAATGTGCAAAAACCATAATATGTAAATGGCGCATCCATGAAATTTGTGCATCACTTAGAGAGTTTTTGTAGGACTTACTGTGTTACCATAACTTTCATATTTATTTCATTCAATGTATGAAAGGCAGTTTTATAACTATTTCTAGTAACTTCAAATAGATATAGAAAGACAGAGAGAAATGTAGACTATGGAAAGATAAAATAGATAAAAAATATAATAGATAGATAGATAGAAAGATGTATAGACCGACAGTTAGTTGGGGAGGTAACTAATTTTTTCAAAAATCACCTAGAAAAGATGTTAGTTTACTCTATTTAGAAATGTTTGCCTATTTTTGACAATTCTCGAGCAAAAATAACATTATTTCTTAGTTCCATTTTCTACCCAAAATGCATATTTTCTCCAGTTTACGCTGCTTCATATCCTATAAATCATTCTCATAACTCCTAACCAAGCCCTGATTGCCAACTCTGTCTAAACCTGGGGTGTTGGCAGCCTGCCAGCGGTGATGCATCATCCCAAGTCATACCATGACAAAATGGCCCATAACCTTTGCTAATTCATGAATACTTAATTAACTGACCCAGTTTTGGCTCAGCCAATCAGGGACTGCTACATCACAGTTTGAAATTGTTGCTTCTGTTTCACACTGTTACAAATGGAGAAATTGTGTATTGTTGAAAGGTGCTATCACAGTTCCGAAAATTCCATTGAATTATGTATTTTCACAGTTCTGAAATGAAACTGTTTGAAAGTTTGCTTGTTTTACACTGTTTCTCTCAGTTGCCAGTAATCCTCTAAGTGTCCATAATCGGACTAAATCTGCCTGCAAAATGCTTATGACCTAAATAAGCAGCCAATCACAGAAGAGGTTGGAAATAGCAGAAAGCCCTGTCCATTTTAGCAGGGCTTGCGTGGGGAGGATGGCGGTGACGGAAATGGGTCTTTTCTGTGTCACCAGCTAGCCTTATTGGACGGCGTCTCAGGGACTTTAACCCCACCCTCTAAGGCCTCTATCCGTGCATATTCATCACACCCAAGATTTGCAGCACCCTTGCAAGCAGATTTTGAGTGAGGTCAAGCTCTGTAGTAGGAGAATTTCCTAGATGGACTCTATATAACATTGGCATGTTCTATTTAACTTTTTGAAACCAAAATAGACTCCTGGAACAAAGAAATTGTCTTAAGAAGGCATGTGAAACATCAGAAAATATGCATTTCATAAAGTTGGAGTTTCCAGACAGGAAATGCATCCCATCAAGTTTTCTTTGCACAGATTTTCATCTTTTGGGTATAGCAAAGTACTCATAACATTAATATTTTGAAATTTAAAAAAAAGTTATTTTAGCCCTCCATAAGTTGATTGATTGATTGATTTTATTTAGATATTTTTGCAGTCAATACATACATGTTTATAAAAAAGACAAGAAGTATTAAGTGTAAAAAAATCTGGGATTACACACAAAAGTCTCACATGAGACTTATTTCCAGTGTGGTCCATCAAATCACAAAATGGTATCATGGTTAAACAACTAGTCCAGACTGAAGAGACTATTTTCTCATGGAATGAGGACCACAATATACCTAAGACAAAATGCTACTCTAGCTTTTTATATTTGTGAAGCGAATTGAGCACGAGAGAGGATTTAAAAATCTTTGCAGTGATGGTCTCAACATCCACAGTCCACAGCAGGAAATTAGGTCACTCCAGCTTCTTATTAATGGTTTAGTTTCGAATTTAACAAAATATAACATATTCGTCTTCAAAAGTGTCTTAACAGTTCAATATCACCATTAATATTCCCTGTACCTATAATTTTAGTTTACTTCACAGCCGAGCAAACACAGGATGGCGACTGCATTATCCCATTGTGTGCTGCAGCAAATCTCAGCTCAAAATCCCACCAACAAATCACTTTTTATCTGAGCAGGGACTTTCTTATCTGTAGTTTGCAGTAGCAACTATTTAAGGTGACTCAAGTGTGGTACACTGCACATACTTCTGAGCAGCCTGGTTGCCTAGCAACATAGCGTCAAAACCATAGGCATTTACACCTGCTGCAGGCCCTGAAACAGTTGTGACGTTACCATTTTCTGTTCACCTTTTTTTAACAACATGGCAGCCAGTAATTTGCTATTTAAATGAGATCTAATACAGCTAGAAGCATAATTATTTTTTTATTGAATGCAGTAACATCTATTCTATGATAGTTTAAAGTTTCAGCTTCTCAGCTTCATCCAAAATTTCTTTATTTATTTAAATTGACATTGGCACAGTCATGGTACTGCAGTAAAAAAATGACTCGGTGAAATTATTTTATTTTTTGCCATTTGTTTGACAATAACTTGTTTATGATATATGCACATTTGAAAAAAAAATCTGTATGATCGTTTTCCTAAAATTTGATTACTGCCAAAATTGATGCATGCGAAATCTGCAATTTATTAGTGCGTTTGTGCCCTTTGAGCTATTACAGAAAAAAGTATTTTAACCTTTTTCTTCAAATTTATGGCAAATGTATCGGTGTAAATCCTTTGGAAGACATTTCTGATGTTTTTGTGTGACAAATGCATGTAATGCTTTATTCTGTGGTACAAAACCAAAAACTCAATTTATGACTTTTAAGCCATCCTCACATGTCAGTGTAGGCCAGTGAACCTACCCTGACCACATGCACCATGTTTCAGTGAATATTGGCAGCTATCCAAATATGCATCCGCTGCCGTAAATAGAGGCTCTGAGAGGTTGCAGAGGCTCTGAAGGGTTGGAAATTGAAAAGTATTGTCCAATAGGAGATTGTATAACAGAGTGAGAAATTAATGTTTTCACACTGGAAGTGATTAATAATAAGCTTTTCACAGTTTCTAGTAACTGTCATAAGATCAGTAAAAAGGTTTTTCATAGCTTCTAGTAACTGCCATAAGATCAGATTATAAATCCAGAACTTGGAAACACTGATTAAATGATTTTGATATACACACAGTTAGGCCTACATATCTGCCGAAGAAAAAAAACCCCATGAATCAAAAATGTCAATCTCAATTGCAAATACAGCCCACCTCAATCTGTCATCTATCTATCTATCTATCTATCTATCTATCTATCTATCTATCTATCTATCTATCTATCTATCTATCTATCTATCTATCTATCCATCTATCTATCTATCTATCTATCCATCTATCTATCTATCTATCTATCTATCTATCTATCTATCTATCCATCTGTCTGTCTCAAACCTCTTATTCCAGAAGGGATCCACATGTCTCTTGCATGGACCGCGGCCCGGCCCAAGCCTCCTGTTTGCATCAAGCGCCATTTAGGCCCATACCCAACCGAGGCTGGCTGATTTAACTTTTACAGCCCAGGCCCAACCCGGCCCGTTAACCTTCTGGCCAAAGCCCGACCCAGCCCGTTGCAAAAATGAACTATATTTACCTAAAAGGGCATGTTGGCCTAATTCATTATAACAGCATAAATAAGGCAAGGCAAAATATTCACATCATTGAAAGTACTCTTAGTCTAAAATACAATACAATTCAGAGTGCCTTAGTTCTTATTTCTTGAACATGTTTCATTCAGCATCATGGCAATGCACTGTAAGGTGCTGCCACCTTTCTATTAATCATCTCTCTACCACAGTTCATTGACTTACACAAGGGTGGGGGAGGGGGCTGCTTTGTATCACTCACAGCGATACTTGATGATTGATAAAATTGAAAGACAAAACAAAACATGCCAGCAGCAACTGGAAACAACAGAATGCTTCTCAATTGAATATTGTGTAACAGCTTTTAATCTTCTTCTGAGGTGTGAATGGACGAAAAGCTAAGCTCTGTGGAGAGCATCATGGGGACCAAATTAGATGGTATAACGAGGCAGCTTCCTTCCCACCAGGGTAAAACATGGGCAGATGTCCTAAAACAAGATTCTCCTTCCTCTAATCTTAATACAATCTCACTACATAACCTTAAGAAGGCTATTGTAGAGGTCAATGACATTGACAATCAAAAGGATATCCGTGTCAGAGGGATCGTTGTGTATCGGGCCCCTGAAATTGAGCGAGGAGAAAATGAGGTTCCTAATGAGGGTGAGGATGACGCTGATACGAAACTGATCAAGAGACTGTTAGAATTCCTTTCTTGTGAGATTGAAGATCTCGAAAGCGTCAACAGACTAGGGAAATTCTCGTTAGACAGAATCAAAGAGAAAAGATTCCGTCCGATGAAAGTCAGATTCACGTCCCAGGAGGCGAGAGATAAAGTCCTCAATAGCTTATCTAAACTAAGAGATGCTCCAGCTGAATTAAAAGTACTGAGTATCCGTCAAGACCTTAATTCCTTGCAAAGGCAAGAACTCAACGACAAAATCCGAGAGGCTAAGGAAGCATCAAAAAGCTTAACAGACACTATCCTAGTTGTTAGAGGTTGGCCTGGTCAATATCGTATGGTAGAGGTCAAGAGACGTACCCCCAATACTTTTTTAGCTCAAGCCCAAGGGCAAGCATCGAGCTAAATACTGTTTTTGTGCCAGAGCAAACAATTCCTGTAGCAGCAGAACCTGCCCCCAGAGAGTCAGTTAATGTGTCTACTAGTTCACCAGTTAGACTCAGAGAAGAGATGGGAAATATTTCATTATATTACACAAATGCAGACAGCTTGGGTAATAAGTTTAATGAACTGCAGGCCTTAGCAAGCACAAACAATTATGAAATAATTTGCATCACTGAAACTTTACCCAAACACAGCATTAATCCTGACGACATTAGTAACTACACATTCTCTTTGAGCAATTACATAGGATATCATACCTTATCAGGTAGAGGGGTTTCTATCTATGTCCACGAAAACCTAAAATCAGAAGCAGTCAGTTTTGATGCAAACTTTAGTGATAACCTATGGGTAAACTTAGAAACAAGCCCCAAAAAATACATTCTATTAGGATGTCTTTACAGGAGCCCTAATAGCTCCGAGAGTAACAACGAATCTCTAGTGTCAATGCTTAAGGAAAGCAAAAGCAAGAATGCACATAACAGGTTAATTGTAGGGGATTTTAACCTTAAGGAAATTGATTGGGTTAATTTCTGTGTGCATACTCGCCCCGAACACACTGCTATGAAAGTCTTTGATGTAGTGAATGATCTTTTCTACGAGCAATTGATAGATGAACCAACTAGACACAGAGCAGGCGAGAGACCTAACTTACTTGACTGGGTTTTGACTGATAACTCTGAAATGATCGAAAATATATGTGTAGGTCCACCTCTAGGTACCAAAGGAGACCACAACTCAATCGAACTAGACATTGTTTTGCCGAGGTGCCTCACCTATTCACCTGAGAAACTTAATTTATACAAGGGGAATTACGCTGGTATGATCAAATCAATTAACTCAGTAGATTGGGAAAGTAAGTTAGGTGTTATGTCATGCAGCCAGGCATGGGACTCTTTCCATAATTTCATGCAGACTTGTATCAAAGAACATATCCCTGTATTTAAAGAAAAACTTAAGAAAAAAAAGAATATTTGGGTAAACTCTTTAGTGAAAAGTGCCATCAAAGAGAAAAACAGGGCATGGAATCAGTACAAAAAAAACAAATCTGATGTTAATTGGAAAAATTTTACCTGCATTAGAAACAAAACTAACAAAATTGTTTCAGCCAATAAAGCTAATTTTGAATTAAAAATAGCTAATGAAATCAAAAGTAACCCTAAACAATTTTGGAAATATGTGAAGTCGAAATCTAGCGCCAGTAGGGATTTTCCTAGATTAATGGACAATGAGGGCATGGTGTACGACAATGACTCAGCTAAAGCTGAGCTTTTCAATTCCCATTTTTCTAGCGTTTTTACAGCCGAAGATACTTCCTCTATTCCAACTCCTACTGTCCTTTCTAATTCAAACCTATCGTCTATAACCATCAGTCCTGATATAGTTTTAAAGTACCTACAAAAAATTAACACATCTAAGTCGGCTGGTCCAGATGGTATTCATTCTAAGGTACTATATGAAGTCAAGGATGTCATCAAAACCCCATTGAGCATCATTTTCAACAAATCCTTAGCAGAGGGCATTCTGCCATCTATGTGGAAACACGCTAACGTTAAGCCCCTATTCAAGAAAGGCAGTAAAAAATCTCCCAGTAATTATAGACCAGTTAGTCTAACAAGCATCTGCTGCAAGTCAATGGAGAGAATTTTACGTGATGGTATTATGAATCACCTAGAGTCTAATAATCTATTGAGCAGCAACCAGCACGGTTTTAGATCGGGTAGGTCATGTGTAACGCAACTCTTAGAAATCATAGAAATATGGTCTGACCTCCTAGATCAAGGTATACCGTATGATTGTATTTATTTAGATTATGCGAAAGCATTCGACAAGGTGCCACATATTAGATTATGTCGTAAGATAGAGTCTCATGGCATTAAGGGAGACCTCCTAAAATGGTTGTCAAATTTCCTTAAAAATAGGACTCAAATGGTTACTATAAATAATCACAGCTCTAGCAATACAAATGTAATCTCAGGCATTCCTCAAGGTAGTGTCCTAAGTACGTATTCGATCAATTGGAAATTGAGAAAGTTCAACGTAGAGCCACTAAATTAGTAGGTTCAATCAGCCATCGGCCATATAATGAAAGGCTTAAAGAACTAAAACTTGACTCCCTAAAATTTAGAAGACGGAGATCCGACGTGATCCAGGTGTTCAGAATACTAAATGGTATAGACAACCTTGACCCGTCCTTATTTTTCTCGCTAAATACGGATCAAAGAACTCGTGGACATTCTAAGAAATTACTGAAACTAAGAGCTAACTCCTCGGATCGGCTAAACTCTTTCTCAATGAGAATAATTAATGACTGGAATAATCTAAAAAATAGCACTGTGAACTCAACTTCCATTAATGCCTTTAAAACAGCTCTTAAACACGAGTGGTGCGATCATCCGGAAAGATTTTTAGATTAACTGTACTTGCTACATCTATAGATGTGCATCATTTATGTTTATGTTTTGTCTACTCTTATCTATTTCAGACAATGAATGCCCTTATAGGTGATAGTAGGGTGAGAGATTTCAAAGTGCACCCACTTTCTAATCTGATTGATGACAACTGGTCACTACCGGGTGCTGGTGTACTAGAGATGGAAAATCTCATTAGAGATTCCATAATTAATCACCACGGTGAAGATAATTATTTTAATCTAAAGATGCACGTTTATATCTCCGCTGGTATCTGTGACTTAACCGTCAAACAAAAGGCAGTTAGGTATCAGGAGACGTTATTTGATCTAGATTCTATAGATACCACCAGATTAACTTTTACTAACTCTCTGAATTATATTCAGAATTACACTATTAGGGAGAATGCCATACCCATCTTCACTACTACATGTATATACCCGTTGTCACTGAAGGACTGGAATTTATCCAGACTTCGAGCAAACAAGACCACTTATCTGGTCCATGAGGACAATTATGCATTAATGCAAAGTAAATTGGAAGAGCTATTGATGGAAATCAATCAATATATCGTGCATTTGAATGGAAACTTGGGTATGGCAACCCCCCTAATACATAAACAGATGATACACAATCGTGCCAAAGGCAATTCCACCTTTAAATTCAACCTGTTGGCTGATGGGTGTCACCCTAACCCTGTTCTAAAACACAATATTGTAAAATGTTTTGCTCAGGCAATTAGCAAAAACCGTGCTTAGACTATTTATGTTAGCAAAGTTAGGGTATATAGCGAGATAGCGGATAGGTATCATCTACTTATGGGTGCTAGTCAGGTATGGCCCGACACGGCAAGGTGCGAGTAATGGTCGCCTTGGACCTTACGTCAACCCTATGCCATGTCGGTACATACCACCCATGTTTACATCAGGTTAATGGTCGCCTTGGACCTTAACCTAGAGAGTAAACTTGTCTGTGATTGGGTTCTATCAATTGATTGTATAGGATTGATATTTATTTATTTATTTAGTTATTTATTTATTTATTTATTTATTGTTGGAAAGTCTGGATAGTCTCTTTCAACGGAATTTTGACCTTGTATATATGTTCACTGATATTCACGGAAATCGGAAATTTATTAAATTATTGATGTATTTTCTATGGCACATTCTCATATGGAAAGATAAATCATAATCCGCTCAAGTCAGGCGCATGCGCACAATAATTACATCGAAGATATGCTGTATATCCAAGGAACTGTACCAAAGAGTCCATCATTGAGCCCAGAAGACCACCACACAAGACATCAAGGAGAGGCCAACAAACCTGCACGGTTTCCGGCCTATCACCTTCTACAGTTCTACAGTTCTACAGTGAACCACAAACTCCGCCACAGAATGAGCCTAAAAATATAAACATGTTCCTGATTGGTTCTTTCACTTTAGTCATGTAAATAAGTGATGGGATTAAAGTTAATGAGACTTCGCTCTCAGACAGGACTTGAGAGCAGGGGTAGTGTCAACTATCCCTGCGTGAGGAGGATGTTTTAAGCAGTCATCAGGCAAAACATGCTGTTACCATGGCAACCAAACGAGTCGGTGAAATTTTTTTGTTTTTCATTTTTGAAATGTGTGGGTCCCATAGAGTACCTGTGCAAAATTTTAGAAAAATCTGTATGATCTAACCACCATGCTTGAGTCACCTTAAACTGGATCAGAAAATAATTGCTTGGAGTCACCTTTGGGAGACCTCTACCAGTGTATGACTCATCATTACATTGCAACCATCTCAAATGCGCTGTTTCATGAATGTTGTTTTCTGCTGCCTAACTTTTTAATGTGTCAAATTTTCAATTGGATAAACAAGTACACAATTTGACTGGCATTCATTTTTGCAGGGTGTCTGGGTGTCTAGCGTTTGCATATACTCCATTTGAAAGATGAAAATGTATCAAAGATGTAGTTTCTTTGTACTTTTTAGTTGACCTTTCATATACTAACAGTTTTGAAACAATAAATCACCATTATTACACCCTAAATTGGTAATGTGAGAAAAAAGTAAATAAATGTATTTTTCCCATGTGACAACTGATCACCTTTAAATCGGATGAAAAATGGTTATGTGACTCATCTGAAATCATTGTGAATCAAATATTTACACACTTTTCCTAAATAGTACCATGCCATCGAGGGCCCTTGTGGTGGTAAAGTGCATCAGAAGTTTAGCCCATCTGACATTTTTGTTGATCACACATATTGAAGTAAATGCTAAAAATAAATGAAGTTTTCTCTACGGTACAACTTGCCTGATACATTGGCCAAAAAATCAACTAATAATTTTTTCAGTTAACCACCTATTTGGCCTGTTTTTAACAGAATATTGATGTGGTCTAAACTTTCGTCCTCTACTGTAGGTATGGTATAAATATCTTAACGCAGGGGCGGACTGGCCCTATCGGCCAGAGGGCAGTGCCCTGGGGCCCACCACCTCAGGGGGGCCCACCAGCAACCTTACAAAAATCCAAATGTTAAAAAAATATGTAAAAGAGATTAAAGAAAATCTTCAATTAAAACTTGACAAGCATAACAAACAATGATGTCAATGAAGTAAGCACCCCCTCTCTCAGTGCCAGATATGGTCTACCAGGAGGGCCCTGGAGGGGCCCTGAGATAATGTCCGAACTTTCGAAGGTCCTCCTTGTATGGGCCCCTTATACCGCCCCTTTCTAGATCCTCTACTGAGGTCTACTCTCTCCCCTTTATTACCTGTATTTAAATGAAGAATGTGTTACTCTGACTTCTGGCTTTTTAATTTTCTACATGATGATCATTTTCAAGCTAGTGATGTGACTGATGTCACACAAGCCCACTCCCGGTTATCGTACAGAAGGTTTTGCTAAATTTCGTACCACGTGTATTAGCCACTATTCGTAATTTCATATCGTATCAAGAAGTTAAGGGCAATAAATGTTCTGCAAATGCAACGGATTTGATAAAGGTATTAATAAAATTCTAAACTAGAAAATGCCGCTATTGCGATAATAGGGGCCCGCCAATGATTTTGCCCAAGGGCCCAATGTGGGGCCAGTCCGCCCCTGTCTTAACGTCGAGCACTAAACATTTACATAAATGTGCACTTGTCATATTCCACTCAGTACATTTTCTTGTATACTATGCCATAGCATTTTCTTGCACTTTATTTTGTGGGCCTCATTCCGTGAGATAGACTGTTTCACAGTCTCATCAACCACGGTCCACAGCAGATTTACTGTGGCTTTGGCAAGTTGGAAGTTTTGTCTTGTCATTCTTGTTTCTTGCTATTTATAATGTGCTCCTCGTCCCCCAGGCCAGATAATCTAGTGCTGATGTTTTTATGCTGGCTTCTTGAACTTTAGGACAAGATTTGTTCTAGTACAGTATTGGCTATGCAGCCAGCATACTATACTGGTTGCCCCATACTGAAAAGTGTCAACCGGTTTGGTCCCCACCATTTAGTTATATCAGCTAGAGCATTACAAAATATCTTATGATCACAAATACTTAATATTGTTGCATTGATGCAAAAGTACACCTGCCACTCATTAATCGACCAATTGGTGCAGATACAATTGTTGCAGGACCTGAAATAATTGGGGGTGAGTTGTAACAATTGGGGGTGAATAGTAATGAGAGCAGTTTGTTCTATTTATAGGTCCAATTTCTGGGTGGCACATACTTGGGGTGATTGACAGACTGTTAGTGACTTACAGTTAGTGACTAACTGGCAGTTAAAGACTAACAAACAGTAAGTGAATCAACAATGGTTAGTGCTTACTAACAGTAAGTGACTAACAACAGTGACTTACTAACAGTAGAGTGAAGGTGGGTAAAGCTGTCCACTTTTGGCTAATACTTTATTCCTAGGACAATGGGAGTAGATATGAAAATAAAAATTAGTACCTTGGAAGGGGCTTGTTCCAAACTATCATCAGCAGCAAAAAAAGTTAAATATTAAAGTGTTTTCTTCTGAAACCATGGCAACAAACATTGAAGGTTGGGGCACCTAAATCCGTCCACACTGCTGGTAAATCCGTCCAGCAAGGATGGTAAATCCGTCCACAGGGAATAAATCAGTACAGACTTATCATATCTTGTTATTTTTTCAAATTTTGCAATTTATTAATCTTCAGAAAGGATTTTGTGTAGATTGCAGAATAATATGATGCTGATTACACTTATATTAGAAGTATTAAATAAGAGGGGTAAAGTTGACTATCAAGAATTTCAATTGACTGCCTAAATTACGATTGAAGAACTCTTTTAGCCCAATCAAGTGGTCTAACTGCTCAATCTAGTTTCTTTAATCAGTGTTATGCCATTTATAGATATTAAAAGTCATAAAAGTACTATTAAATCCCATTTGAACTAGGTGGACGGATTTACAATCACCTATTCAAGGCAGTTTTAAAATATTGATGGTAATTCCGTCCACTTTTTTTTCATTTGTGTGGCCTTCGCAGATGTTGCAATTAAGTTAATTTAACAAATCCAACAAGAATAATACAATTCTAGATCTTAATCAACAACTCTTTAACTCCAATTCTTTTTTTGTTGATGGAAAAAGGACTACAAGATCAGTACCACCCACTACAGAAAATGGCTGAGATGACGTCACAGGATTTCATTGTCTTTTGTCCTTTGTTTTTAAATGGACCTGAAATATCATTTGAAATGCTGTTAACAAGAAAAACACGGCAAAATTTGTTGAAAATTAGTATCTCTTGCTTTTAAAACCAAAACAAAAGTAATAAATGTGATTGTATACTTATAATAGAGGGTGGACGGATTTACCCTCCTGGACGGATTTACCATCCTTGACTCTAGTGACCAACTGATGAACAACAGTTACGGACAAAATGACTTACTAACAGTTACTTCCTAACAGTTAAGGACTAGCTGACTTACATTACTAACTAACAGTTAGTGACTAACAGTGACCAACTAACAGTTAGTGACCAACTAACAGTTAGTGACCAGCTAACAGTTAGTGATTGGTGACAGACTAACAGTTGGTGACTGACCAACAGTTGACTGACTAACAGTTAGTGACAATTAGTGACTAATTAACAGTTTTTGACTAACTAACAGTTTTGACTAACTAACAGTTTTTGACTAACAGTTTTTGACTACTAACAGTTTTGACTACAAATAGTTTTTGACTAACTAACAGTTTTGACTAACTAACAGTTTTGACTACTAACAGTTTTGTCTAACTAACCAATTCGACTTGCAGTTTTTGACTACTTACAGTTTTTTACTAATAGTTTGACTAACTAACAGTTTTTGACTAACTAACAGTTTTTGACTAAATAACAGTTTTTGACTAACTAACAGTTTTTGACTACTAATAGGCCTTTCACACTGACGAAATGACCTGGCCTACCACGGCGTATTTGTGCAGTTTCAATACGCAGTTAAAGTGGCGTTTTGGGGGCAGAAATGACCAAAAATGCATGATTTCCATGGACCAGTGTACTGACTATGCTTTCAATGGCGTGTAGACCTCGTAGTATTTCGTACAGACCTCGTTTTATTTCGTTTAAATCTCGTACAATTTCGTGCTGTTATGTATAATTTCGTGTAGATTACACGCCAGCATCCGCAACAGAAAATTAAACATGTTTAATTTTTCCAGAGCAGTTTGCTGATGATTGCTGATTGATTTCGTTTTCCTTCTCGTATACAGGCGTATTACATAATAGGCTCATACGAGGCTGTACGAATTAGGTGTGAAAGGGGTATAACAGTTTTTTGACTAACTAACAGTTTTGACTAACTAACAGTTTTTGACTAACTAACAGTTTTTGACTAACTAACAGTTTTTGACTGAAAACAGTTTTTGACTAACAAACAGTTTTGACTACTAACAGTTTTTGACTAACAATTTTTTGACTAATTATCAGTTTTGACTAACTAACGGTTTTTGACTAACTAACAGTTTTTGACTAACTAACAGTTTTTGACTAACCAACTTTTTTTAAACTAACAGTTTTTGACTGAAAACAGTTTTTGACTCACAAAAAAGTTTTACTACTAACAGTTTTTTTCCCTACAAACAGTTTTGACTAATAACAGTTTTTGACTGACTAGCAGTTTTTGACTGACTAACAGTTTTTGACTAACTAACAGTTTTTGTTAGGGGTATTTCTTCATAAGGCGTTGCTTGATTTAGGAATGAATATTCGGGGACTTCACCCCTTAGGTAATTTTGCTCAGTGCCAATTTTTCTTATGCTAAAGAGACCACACCCCTGCTTCCTGGTACTCATCATATATCTGATTTTAATTGATTTTGCTGATGCTTTTCATTATGGAATTGTAGGATTGTATCCAAATTTAAGATATAAATTCAGACGCTAGAGGAAAGAAAGCATGTAGGGGGAACGGGGACACAGTGAGTCGCTGTTTTGACTAACTAACAGTTTTGACTACTAACAGTTTTGATTAACTAACCAATTTGTGTTACAGTTTTTGACTACTTACAGTTTTTTACTAATAGTTTGACTAACTAACAGTTTTTGACTGAAAACAGTTTTTGACTAACAAACAGTTTTGACTACTAACAGTTTTTGACTAACAGTTTTTGACTAACTATCAGTTTTGACAACTAACAGTTTTTGAGTAACTAACAGTTTTTGACTAACTAAATGCTTTTAACTAACAGTTTTTTTAAACTAACAGTTTTTGACTTACAAAAAAGTTTTACTACTAAAAGTTTTTTCCCTACAAACAGCTTTGACCAACTAACAGTTTTTGACTGACTAGCAGTTTTTGACTGACTAACAGTTTTTGACTAACTAACAGTTTTTGACTGAAACAGTTTTTGATTAAAAACAGTTTTTGACTAACAAAACAGTTTTGACCACTAACAGTTTTTTGACTAACTAACAGTTTTTGACTAACTAACAGTTTTTTGACTAACTAACAGTTTTGGACTAACTAACAGTTTTTGACTAACAAAACAGTTTTGACTACTAACAGTTTTTTGACTAACAGTTTTTGACTAACTAACAGTTTTTGACTAACTAACAGTTTTTGACTAACTAACAGTTTTTGACTAACTAACTTTTTTTTAAACTAACTAACAGTTTTTGACTTACAAAAAAGTTTTACTACTAACAGTTTTTTTTACTACAAACAGTTTTGACTAACTAACAGTTTTTGACTGACTAGCAGTTTTTGACTGACTAACAGTTTTTGACTAATTAACAGTTTTGACTGACTAACAGTTTTGACTACTAACAGTTTTGACTACTAACAGTTTTGACTAACTAACACTTTTTCACTAACTAACACTTTTTCACTAACTAACACTTTTTCACTAACAGTTTCTCACTGACTAACAGTTTTTGACTTACTAACAGTTTGTGACTAAATAACATCTTTAGTGACTAACAAATAGTAACTACCAAAACAACGGACTTAATGAACAGGTAGTGACTAACTGATGAACAGCAGTAAGGGATGCCTGATTAACTGTTAGGGATTGACAGTTATATATAGAGACTTACTAATTAATAGTGAGTCATATTGAACCTATGGTCCCCCATATGAACTTGCCAAATTCCAGCTAAACTGTCATAGGAATAAAAATAACAGTCAATACAATACACAAGTTAGTGTAGATCAGCAGAGCAGGTATAAGAAGCTATAAGAGGATTTATAGATAAACCCATGCATATATGTGTGTTCCAGACCTAGTTAGTGAGAGATATAGAAAAAGTATAGTGGGTGTCTCCAGAGTATCGCATGCCCCCTTGGGATGGAGAGATAGAGAGGGTGAGAGATAGAAAGATAGATAGATAGATCTATCATGGGTTCATCTATAATTCCTCTTATCCCATGTCTAGCAAACTTTTCTCCCTGATACTGAGGTTTTCCCTGGTAAATACCAAATAAGAGAGGGAAATATGAGGGTATCGAGAGGGACAAATATTAGTACATCCAATCAGGGCTCTTCAATAAATTAGCTAAGAGGGCTATACTAATTTATTCATTAGATGGCAGGGATATACTGAAACTGGCAAATCAGAAAACAGCATTGCCTCATTTGCATACCACAATCAACAAAAAGACGTTGTACTTGACCCTCTGTATACCATGCTTATTAACATAACAAGCCAGCATATATTTTGATTGTTATGATTTAAGGCAATTAAGTACAACCAATTAAGATTATTGATTTTTTTGAAGCACAACTGCATTCACATTAAGTGTTTCAAACTGTTTTATATTGATATAAAATAAAAGTATTAAAAAAAATAAGACATGGGATAAAAAGGTTACATCATGGGTGGGGGCAGTATATCCCTGTATAGTCACCCTCGACCCAGTATATCCCTCGACCCTTCGGGTCTCGGGATATACTGGGTCTCAGGTGACTATACTAGGGATATACTGCCCCCACCCATGATATAACCTCATATTATAGCTTCTTATACCATATCATGGGTTCATCTGTAGTTTCTCTTATACCATATTTTAAAATTCTTTTGGCAAAACATACTCTTATTGTAAATTTTGAAATCGTAATCACTACAGCCAGCATATATCTTTTTTTTTCAAAAAGATTTTCTTGTTCCAGCTGCTGTTGCTAATCGCACTCCTCCTGGCAATCTCTCAGCAGCCAGTTTCTCTTGATTTGGCTTCTGATATTCTCTTGGAATCTCCTTCTCTGCATCCGTACTTGGTGGTCTGTACTTGGTGGTCTTCCCTTAAGATTGGATTTTTCTTCTAGGGTTGTTTTTTTTTTTAATCAAAAGCTGTTATGCCTTGCTTTTTTTTTTGTTGCCCCTAAATAACCCACACCGGAGCTGGGGCATAAAACACAAACTCACTCACTCGCTCACTTAATTTCATTCCGTTGCTTGTGTTTGTGGTTTCTTTTTAGGGGGTGACCAATGACCATTAAGTATCAAGGGGGGTGGTTTAATTTTTTTTTTAATTATTATAAATAATTTCTTGCTCAGTTTTGGTGAAATAAATTGATAATTTTTAGGCAGTCTGGAAATAAATTTCTGCCAGGGGTATTTCTTCATAAGGCGTTGCTTGATTTAGGAATGAATATTCGGGGACTTCACCCCTTAGGTAATTTTGCTCAGTGCCAATTTTTCTTATGCTAAAGAGACCACACCCCTGCTTCCTGGTACTCATCATATATCTGATTTTAATTGATTTTGCTGATGCTTTTCATTATGGAATTGTAGGATTGTATCAAAATTTAAGATATAAATTCAGACGCTAGAGGAAAGAAAGCATGTAGGGGGAACGGGGACACAGTGAGTCGCTGGACTTTTATTGTAGGACCATGTTATGAGGACATTCAAAACCACATGATACCCCTTCAACAGACTCCATGAGTCCCTATTTTTCCGATGACACGAAGTGTCAGAGGGACTCCAGATATTGGATTGTCCAAAAATGTTTACTGTTTGGTTACATAACATTTAATTGTTGCTGGCTATTTTCCAAATATCATAACTAGTTATTGTTTTGGGTTTTATGTCTTAAAACACCTTGTGTAATTAATTACAAATACTTGTTATGTCACTTTGTTTGGCTTCTCCTATTGTCACATAACAACTTGCAGTTGGGACTGACAACTTAAAATTATAAACAATTACATTGTTATCCAATAATTTAAAAATTCCCACACTTTAAAGAAAACGATTTTGTTTGAAGTTCATTCTGCCATATCATACTCATTTGCATGCTGCTTGTGCTCATTTGCATGGCCAATATCCGGAGACTGCAGTGCAATGCTTGCACTGCCTAACACATAAAGCAGTCTCATGGAGACTGCCCCTTAAAGATTCTCAGATACAACTTACCACTCACCAGCCGTCTACAAGTTGATTGCAATTACTGCCACCAAGGGGCCAAAATTCGCGAGCTCCAGTGAGCAGTCAAAAGAAACGGATTGTGAGGAAAAGTGTCTATATTGGTCTGACTTTGGTTGACTTCTATATTAAGCGGAAGGCTTGTGAATACCAAATTAATTTGGAACTATTGTCTATCATGGAGGAATCATGGAGGATGTATATATATACATTGTAGCCCACAAACAACACCGTAAAGATGGCGCCACTTGTGGCATAGACCAGGTATTTTGTTGAGTGTTACACAGCCTTTACCAAATAGGGGCTGAGTCATGAAAACGATCCATCCGCTTGACCGCCCGTCGCCTAACTGCTCGCCCACCCACCTGGCCAACCACCTGCCCGACAGAAAACATTTTACCAAAGTGATTACAATACATTCTTCATTTCCTGAAGGTAAAGATATGATGTTTATGTAAAGTATATCACATTATCAGACTGAACAGAATAGTCAGCCCACTTCTTTGTTAATCCTGTAGTTTATTCCCTTATTATATTTTTGTACGTTCATTTGTTTTTCTTTTCAGTGAGGTGTTTGTTTGCTTCAGACAGGTGACAAAAGCATAAACCTCATTCTGCAGAGTGGTATTACTATTAGATAAAAATATCGCAAAGCTGTTCTGAAATGGCTTCCCTCGGGGGCTTGTCATTTGTTCCAACTCTGTTGTATTTATGTCGCCAAGCGCAGTAATTAGCCTAATTAGATACTGACTTTAATGTAATGTTGTTTTTCTCATTCCAGTGAAGGTGGTCTTCAGGGATTGTCATGATACCAATGTTACGGGATTCTGTCGGATGACGGTCATGAGGGGCCAAAACGTTCGCGTCTGCTACGATGTCTGTGACACAGACGGTTGCAATGGTGGCCCAGCCATCAGCTCTGCCACTGAGGTAGACTTCAGATTTGGTGTCTTATGTACCATGATGCTGTGTCTTATATCTTTTTGTTTAAAGTTTCAATGACATCAGATTCTTCGACGAACAACTTTATCTTGTCTTGATTTCGACACACCATCATTGGATATCATGTTTACTACATGTTTTGGAAAAAGACCTTTTCAATGAACTTTGGCCTACATATTAATTGCTGTTTAACATATCTTCAAATGAACTTTCATGAAAAAATTGACTGTCTCTTAAAATCTTTCCTCCTACGAGACCTTTTGTACAAGTTCTTAGGGATCGTTCAGAATTTATGACTGGGGGGGGTGGGAGTTTTGGCCGAGGGGGTACTAACTTTTCACACGTGTTTCAAGGGGGGGGGTATTAATTTTTGACAACACTTCCAAGGGGGGGGGTAAGAAATTTTAACAAAGAAAAAATGTTTAAAAACATGCATAAATTCATTTTATTTGGCCTTTTTTACGGGCAAAAGTCAGCGAAATGACGCGAATCTGTACGCGTTGCCATGTATAACAGTATATATATGTGTGTACTGCTTTGTATGTCGAGGGGGGTACTAAAAATACGCGTGAAACCTAGGGGTGGGGTACTAAAAATCCGCATGAAACTCAAGGGGGGGTATCAATTTTTGACGGGAAGTTCCAGCAAAACTCCCACCCCCCCAGTCATAAATTCTGAACGGTCCCTTACTGACTCTGGAAAATTGTGGGCTCTAACAATATTTCTAAATCTGGTATTTGTGTAATTTGTGTGTTTATATTTATATTGTGTGAAATGAATTGTTTATTGTCAGTGAGTGTAGATACTCGTTGACTCAGTTTCAAGATAAGAAGAATGCTATTCTGCATGCCCTATACTTTGCAACTTTCTGAGTACACCATGATACTTCTCTGAACGGGATTGATTCTGTTTATTACACAAATTAATCATTAAGATTTGCTGCTAAACAGCAAGTTGAAATGAAAATAGCTTGCAAAAGGAACTTTAAAAGGCACAACTGCAACTCTACTGCACCGGACAGAGTGCATGCTTATAATTTTTGGTGATAACTGAAGGAGTCTAAGGTTAGATTTACCGAAATTAAAATGACGAAATAATTTTATTACAGATCTGTAACTTTGTGATGTGAGGGCTATAAATAGGTTAGAGAAACCCTTCAAGCTGTGTCATAGGATTTCCTCTCCTCGAATTCTGTTTAGATGGCATACACACTAAAAAAATCCATGTTGGTTTTTTGCATTGAAATTTGGTTTTTCGAAAAACCATTTTGAATCTAAAAAACCAATTATGTCTGAATTTTTTTAGAGTGTGTTGTGAAGTTCATCGCTGAAGGTTGGCTGCTTTGCAGCCTATGTTTAATGCTATTTCCGTTACCTGAAATGGAGAGTATGAATGGGTGAGAGAAAAATATATTTGTGATGGAACTATTATATATTGCACAGCTCTCTTTCGTCCAAATGTCTTTATGTTGATTCTGAGATTGATTCATATTTGTTATTGTAAGTGCTCCAGAAACTGCGATTGAGATGTTCAAACTGTTATTGTGTTATGCACTGCATGTATTATTAGTATATTTTCAATATTTTTGTACTATAAAATAAATGTTACTTCCAAAGTTTTCTTTGATTGTTCTTTGAATTAAAAATGTGAAATTATGACAGGTTATCAGAAATACTCTTTCATCATCTCATCAGCAAAGGACCTTCTGGCAAGAAATTCACTGTTATTGGAGAGTTCTCTCTCCCTAATTATCGAGAAATTGGATGGGAAGGTTGCAGTCTCGTCATGAAATCTCGATGCACGTACCTGTTTCGCACTTGAAGTGGCCGTTAATTAGGGAAAGAGGGATTTTCCTTTCAAATGACGCTTGATCGGGCGCTGTACGTGAACATAGGGGGTTAGTATGGCCATGGTTTTGTCGAGGGAGTTGGCTTTGCGAGAATTCGTTTCTCAAGAATTTGGCTGCCGTCTTGTTGACATGGCGTTGCCAAGCGAGTGTGACGTGTTTCCTGCTCCCAGCACGAAAGGTCAGATTGGCCAACGACACGTCATTAGCATATTCACGCATCGGCCATTAGAACATGAAAACGAGGCTAACTGAGCACAACACTGACATGGCGTCCACGCTTGAGTGCAGAGCAAGTGGGACAGCAGAGTGGTCAAAACACATGTTGCTGGTGTTGCCAAGCACCCTTCAAGTAAGTAAAAACGTTTATAAGTATCTTGTGAGTGTGAAAGTCCGTTTTTCAGATGAATAAACATCGACAGGCAGTGTCACTGGGGGGGAATCCCTCAGCTGTCAAATTGTCAATGCATTTTGTTATGTAAACAAACACACGTGTGAGTGGAGTTCATGTGGCCATGTGGGATTTGTTGGTGTTCCTGGACCTGCCAGCCATGAATATTGTCATTTTAACAACCCATACACTTGTCAGCCTCCAATATATGCTCAGCCGCCAAATTTAACAGGCAGTGAGGTGCTGCACTCCACTCAGAAAGCCAGCCAACCAGTGCTGTTTTGTCATAAAAAGCTGTGTTGAGCAGCATGTCTCACCAAGAGGCAATGCTGTATTTCAATCTGGACATATCTTGCTTCAATTCACAATTGGTTTCATTTGTTTCTGAGAGTGCAACTGTTTCTGTTTGTTTGCAGGACTGTGACACTTGAAGTGCAATTAAGACAATTACTAGCCCTGGATGACAAATGACACCTAAATACAAAAGAGTGAAATTGTCTTTCAGTTTTTTTTTCATTGCCAGCCTTGTGATCATAAAGCTAAAATAAATATGAAAATACCCATATATATTAATTTAAATGGACAAATGCACTGCCAAATTGATGGTATAGCTGTAGATCATAAATCAAACATTTGATACCATATCAGGTGGGGAGCTTTTTTTCTGGTAGTCCCAAGTCTTGAAATAGGTCTATTATTCATTATTATGCATCAGCCAATTATTCAACTGTCATTTGTAATCCACCCCCCTACACCCGTGGATGTGGGGGAATGGTAGGACATATTCTGGGAATTTCCAGCTTGAAAATTTCCGTAATCATTTTACTCCCAGGGTCGGGATCTTATTTTTTAAAACTTTACATAATCCCTAGGAGTGGCACATTTCTGGCATTTCATGCACAAAAGTTTGTCAAGAGGTTGGGGTTTTGAGACTTTTCCACCCCCACACATTGGAAATGAACCCAGTCCTTGGGAGTAGGGAGGGGTGGGCCGGCCTGGCCCGGTCGGGCCGGGTTACAAATAACAAGCACATTATTCCTGATGTGGGGAAATTCTTAAAACATTGTTTGAGGAAATATAGGCTGTTGTGTGCTCAAAATAAATAATTATATAATATATTTGTAGTTTCCATTCAATTCCTGGCAAAGAAAACTAACCACCTCCCAATAAGTCTACACTTATTTCAGCACAATGGATTTAAGCTATTGGACGTCACATCACCCAGTCTGAAATATACTGGGCAAGAAAAATTAGTTGTGGGCAAGCAACAGCCAACAGCTTCGTACCCAAAGGGAATCAGTCTACCATGTCTGCAATTGATTCATTTTTAATGGAGGTGTGAACACACCTCCATTTATGCAGTTGAGAGAATGGAAGTTTTGGCGGGAAATTAAAAAATTCAGCATTTTCAGAATGTCTTTTGACCATAACTTGGCCATTTTGTTTGAAATTGTTTTGGGTCAAGCGAGCTATCTAACTTGATAATAGAGCTTGCTTCTGGTATAGGAATGAAGAGCAGGCATGTTGTATTTTCGACGTGACTTTAGCTAGAATGCATATATAATGTGTGTCCTGTTTGTGTATTGGGCAGTAATGCCAGAACTATGGCTTGTATGTTTTATATTTTTGGCACATTATCGTATCTTTTATCCTAGTTATACCTTTTTGGGGTCCAGGCCACATGACATTATTTCTTTTCTCAAAATTATCGAAAAATGTGAAAAAAATATTTTTTTATTTTTTTCCGGAACTAAACTCAAAAGCTGCTGTGCTTATGTCATTGAAATTTCAATATATAGTATGTATTAAGTACCTTGGATGTGCCTTTTGATGGTCTAAATGCTCTGAGAAACAGGGACTGATGAAAATTTTAAAAAAACGTGAAAAAAAATTATTTTCTTTTAACTATGTGATTCTGTCAATCTTGTAGTTACATCTTATGAAATTTTCTAGTTAGCTTTCTTTTAACATCTCTAGTTGAAATGTTAACCCTACATGGATTTTTTTATGAAAATCAAAAAAATGTAAAAAAAAAAATAATTTTCCCAATTTTCTGACATTTCTGTGTGAAATGCCAAAATAATAATGGTTAAGTTGTTAAAATTAAAGCATATCATAGTTAAACATACTATGAAGGAATAATCAAGGCCGTTGCATGAGTTATTGCAAATTTAAGATTTAAAATGCAAAAAAAAGGTTAAAAATGTCTTATTTCCTCCCCATTTTCATTTATGCTTAATACCAGGCTTTGGGATATTTAGCAAAATAAACATGACAGTGTACACATCAGAATCATGCTAATTTTGAGCAATATTAATTTTCTTATTCAAATCACAGGTTAATATTGGAAAAATTAAATGAATATCATGGATTTTCAGATAATCGTACATCAGTCAATTTTTGGCCTGGTGCATCAAATTTTCCACAAACATGTCAAAATTTTACTCTTTTATACCACTCTTCGTCAAATTTTATCAACTGGAAATGAACAAGTGACTCTACAATTTAGCTGGTTGTGGTATATATGTCGATTGACAGGTGTATGGAGCAGCATATTATTAAGTAAGATCTTTATTGAGATGAAAGTAGGGAACTAAGCAGGTCTTAGCAATATAGGGAGTTACTTTCATGCAAAGACTAAAGAATTATTGGCGGAGTGCAAAAAATTAGTAGATGATTGTCCTTCCCCTGCATTTCTCTAATTACCCTACAGGCCAACCTACTTGGCTCTGATTGGTCCAGAAATTGTCTATTCTTAAAAAATTCCGCCACCTCCATTTTGAACCCCTGGGTTCTTGTAATGATTGACAATGTTTGCAATTTCACTTTTTCATTTTCAGACTGTGAATGCAACTGTTACACTGTCATGAGGGGTGAAGGAGCTTCCAATAAGAAGAACAATACCCAATATCATCTACAAGTAAGTTGGTCCTCCAATCAGTGGCGTCACCATTAGGGGGGGCCGGTGCCCCCGAAATTCCTTTGGCCCCTTCTGCGCCCCCTAATTTTGGGCTAAAACCCGTTGTCCCTTAGGTCGTTACAAGTCACAAGGCCCTCCCTCCGCCGGTTGAACGGCTTGACCCCCCCTAAACTAAATCCTGGTGATGTCACTGCCTCCAATAAATTCATTAAGAACTTTTTTTTGAACTTATTTTTGAATTTCTGAAATTTGTTTGAAACTGACCTGGCTTAATTAATTTTGTATTTTCTCATGAAGGGGTTCTACTCCCAGAATATCAAATTCCCAGAGAAATGACCATGTGGACAGGTTAACGCTCAAACGAGGTAAGTTTTCGTTTCGACCGAAACCAGGATAATGTAACAAGATAATTAAGGGATATATAACATAGGCAGGCCTACATTAAAGTTATATAAATTTCGTATAGTTTTGAAGAGTAAAATCATGAATTATGAGGGTAGGCAATGTAAGAAAAAAATATAAATTATGAATTTATAAATTGTATTTTGCATATCCATGAAACGGCAAACTAATCAAATTTTTTTACTTTTCTTTTTCTTTAAGTTCACCTTGGAAAAGAGAAAACCACATGCCCAGATGTTTCTGCGAAAAAGTATGAATGGCCCAACAGCAGTCATGTATTTCGAATCCTCAAGATATACAGTGACTCCTTTTCAGAAGATGTAGAACAAATGTGTGATAAGACATTGTTACCCTAGACAGCTAGATATAGACAGCTAGAAAGATAGATACGATAGAAGTGCAGCAGTGGCAGATACAGGGGGGGGGCCTAGGGGGCACGGGCCCCCCAGACCATCAAGATTAATAGTAGCATTTTCAAGAAAAGTTGCGATAACGTGGACCCGCATGCCGAAACATGTCCGGCCCCCCCCTAGACCAGCGTGTCTGGATCCGCCACTGTGTTGTCCTCTGAGCTCAGTACTGGGCATGTACAAGGGTTGATTGATCCTATGGAAGAGCGTGCTGTCTTTACCGCATCACATATTTACCCCATGTGAGGGATCTTATACTTGCCCAGCACTGACACCAGGGGTGGCACTTCAACACGTCATTCGATAACATCCAGCTACTGGGATTTTGCGCTTGAAGGTCCACTAAAATATTTCGGGTTCACCATACGGACTTCGAACCAATACAGGCACATGCCATTGAGAGCTTTTAAGGACCTCGGCTACAACAATGGCATCGGGTGTCTGCAAGCAACAAGAGAAAGGAAACGAAAAGAAAATTTGTAGATGTTGTTGTCTTTCATTTGTATCGTTCCATCACACAGCCTACCCCAGTGAGGAGTTAGCGAGAAGCTTACTCACACAGAGCAACCCCAGACTGTCAAGAACCATGCAGACACCAATGCCTCTCTGCCAATCGACATCTGTACAGCGAGTTTTGAAGGGATTTCATCATAATTTTTTCATCCATTTCTGACACTAACACGGACTACTATTAAACCACTTTAAAAATTGTAACAAAATGAAAATGCATAAATTGATCAATTTAGCTTTATTATGATTTGACAGTTCTATACATGTGTAGTTTCTTGAGAACATGATACATATTGCACATTAATCATTATTAATATCTTTTACTCAATGTCATGGTACTGCTTGCACTATAAAATATTTATGGTATCAGCATTTCTTCACTATGATTTGATACAAAATATCATTTAATATAACTTTACATGTTGCTGACGTTAAATTGCGCTATTAATATTGTTCACTAGAATATTCCGATGACAAATTGACAATATAAGATCAATATACGGTCCAACACTTAATTGCTAAAATATAATTTCACACTCAATTGTGGATTACATAATTGTTTGACCATGATAAAATTTGATTGACAGAAGAAATAGCAGACACTTACAAATAAGGTTTGAACTCAGACACTAATTTAACATTTTAGTGAAAAGTTGTCTGAATGTTGAAATCAAGCCATTAAATAAAACATGTTTCCCACTGTTTTGAATCATTATTAATAGTCTGTGTAACAAGTGATTTATTTTGTCATAAAATATATTATCATTCATACGACTTGTGTAACATCAAATACGAAAATGCTACATAGCAATGCATGATAGCATGTGATTTTTATCAAAGTTTGATTGATTACTGGAAGATGAGTTTGGATTCGCATTTTTTTCTTGGTGGGGTTTTGTGTCTTTAATTGGTTGTAGGTTCTCAGCTGGTTCTTGACTACAAGATTGTCTTTAATCTCATCGCAAGACTGTCAAGTTGAAGATTTTCTCTAAACCAAAAATCAATAAATACATGCATTTACGACAAATGTCAAACCCACAAGTGCATTAAAAAGGACACAATGCCGAATGGTGTTATTCTAAGAGGGCCCAATGTTGTTCGGCTTTTACAGTTCATGACTAGGAGCTTGCATCTGCTGCCCTTTCAGTTTAGTGCAGCCAAGTATCACACAAGTGTTCGAGGTTCATATCTGAAATCATACAAGCAGCCTGCTCAGAATATAAATGGAAGAGTCACATGCAGCATAATTAAAGCTGATGTGATGGGGCACTGATAATTTAGTGTGCAAAAAAATTCCAATATTGTAATTGAATGATAATAACTTGTAAGATTTATTTGATTTTTAAAATTTCATAATGAGATAATTTGCACTGAGACTTCAAGGAAAATATATATGTAGGCCTACCCGAAAGGATCTGCTCCTCCGTTACCGGACCCGGTAGGCGGGGGCATCTGAACATGGCAGTGAGATTCTTCAGGTGTTCCAATGGCTTTCTCCTCATCTGCATCTGGCTTTCTTCTCATCTTCTTCACTGAAAGTGGCATCACAGAATAATTAGAAAAGCTCCGTGTGAGATAGTCATTCAACTCGCATTTGCATCTGCAGTAGATCATTTATACATAAATTTCTTGTGATGTTCTCTTGGAACATTAACATTACAGTCTTGGCACATGAGGGGTTCACACATTTAACCCTCTTACGGTCCACAGGGGCCTCGGAGGCCCCCTCTAACTTTGATGCTCTGTCTTTGACACACAAAAATAAGCTGTAAAATTGATTGCATTTGGGAGATCTATCACAACAATGCAATTTAGGTCTATCTTACAAGATTTAGATCAATTTCATGTCTCGAGCAACCTTCAAATACAGTATATTAATATACATTTATTATGTAAATATGAAGTTAATGTGCATAAGGTGGATATGGCCCGATAAGATTGGAAACCCATTTTCAAAAACACAGTTTTTCAGTGCTGAAATCCAGGGGTGCCGGAACGGGGGTGGCGGGGGGGGGGGGGAATTGCGCCTCCTGCCAAGGGGGGTGGGGAGGGGGGCAAGGTGTGCCTTTTTGATCTTATAGAAATTATTAAGCCTTATTTTACTAATTTTAGGCACAATTATTATTGACTCTCTGTTTCAATTTTATCATGCGAAATTGGCATGAATATGATTTGCCTTTTTCGTCTGTCGCCCGCGTTTCCCTCCGGCACTCCCGCTGAAATCTTTCAAATTATCTTTGGGCTATTGGTCTCCAACTTCGAGGATGCTAAGATTTAAGATAAAGTTTTTATTTGAATTTCACACATTGCAGTGAATATGTAGATACGCTATCATGAGACAATCAGGGGGGGGGGGAGCTTGGAGTTTTCTCAACAGGAAATTATTTATTCGAGGTAACAGTGACAGTATTTATTTAGCGGCACGACTTCCTCAAACATTTGTTTATAATATTATTCAAGGTACACCATTCATGAATAATTTTTTTAGACTACCAAGAAAGAATTTGATTTTACTATAATACAAGTGGGCAGGAAATTATTTATTTAAAAAACTCCAAGCCCCCCTCCCCTTGAGACCTTATGGTTGCCCCTTAGATATTTTTTATCAATATGGCCATGCATGGAAAATGTGTTTCAGTAGGGGATCCAGAGGGGGGGATTAGGTAGCTCCTGTCCGTGCGACAGTTCGCCATCAGAAGAGTAGCCACGTTACTGGGGCTAGGGATTAGGGGGTTCAATGCCCCCCCCTTTGGCCTGTACATTTTAATGTAAAAAAAAAAACACGATATATTTAGTACATTTCCATTCGTAAACCCCCCCCATCCGACATTTTGGATCCGCCCCTGTGTTTATTACAAAAATGCTGCTTAAATATTTTTTTTAAACATGTGTCATCCGAAAATGGGCTGACAACACACAGTTGAGAAATCCACCAGAAATTATATAAAAGTACTCTTACAGCCTAAAACGAACACTGGTGATTTGTTACATTGGGAATGGGGCCTCTAGGTCCTGGGGCAGCCCCATCCATGGCCCCAGGTATGCCCCCCCCCCCAGCTGTCAAGTTGTCATTCTGACACAGGCCTATTTAGGACATTTTCCCGGAATTTCACATGACCTAAATTCTGGATTGTGACTATTTATAGCCTGTTCAGAGTTCAGTGACAGGGCCCCTGTGCAAGTTGTCAGTTATGGATATGTGTTTACAAACATTGACAAGGATGTTCAGGCTTACTCACAGCAGAATAAGTTTCTTGAAGGCTTAATCTCCTCTCATATTCACAGTGTGCGTATTTCTTAAACATCCATACTCCTCTGAACACACCTGGATAGCTGCAAAGTGACAGGTAAGAGTGTTTGTCAACACAAAATCCACGTGCGTTGAGCTGTCAGCTGATCTACTGGCTCCTCCTTCTCTGACTCAGCTGCTGGCTGGTGACGCACGCATAGCCTCGTTTTCGTTTTGGGAAGGCCCGCGCGTGAATGTTGGTTGCGTCCTGTCAACGTTGTGTGTTGTCGCCATGAAATTGACTGCTTATTGGAAAGTGTTTTTGAAAGTGATGCCTAAGAAGACTGTAGGGCTCAGGGTTTATCGTCAGCGCCAAAATTATTTGCGTAGTAAACAACGTACGCAAGAATCAACCTGTGGTGTTCAAGCTGAAGGACTTGTGGGGGCTGAATTCCATGGAGCTGCATGGAGGAAGATGGCAAGCATGATTATGTTGTCAATTTCGGTTCAAGGAATGATAAATACACCCAAAAATACAGTACAGGGATGGGGGAAATGGTCGGGAATGCTGCTGGGCCCATAAATTGTGCAGATCCATCTTTTAATGACACGGCGGCCGCGATGTATTCACGGCATTCCACGGATCTAAATGCCAGTAATGGCACAAATGGGACTCCATACATGCAGTTAACAGTGGTCTATGGTGGTAAGCAGTGGCGTCCCTATGGGGGGGCACGGGGGGGCACAGGCCCCCCCATATTGGACCTGTGCCCCCCCAGGTGCCCCCCCATATGAACATTCCAACTCTGGCTAAAATATACAATTAGTATAGTTGGTGCCCCCCAGAGAATCGCGTGCCCCCCAGGTGCCCCCCCATTCGAGACCTCTCAGTTACGCCAATGGTGGTAAGTGCCATTTAGCAATGTAATTGCATCTTTTTCATGAAATTCATGTGGTAGACCTGATTGCAATGATATGCAGCATGTTGACTGAACATTGACACTTCAATTCAATCAATTGCCTTAATTGGAATTGGGCTAATTAGGCTGCAAGCTTTTGTCTTTTAATTGACAGTTCATGTCAATTGGTTCTCTACTTCACAGACTGATCAAAAGTGCTTATATAGCAAACTTCTCAATCATTGACAGCACTTGAACATTTAAATGCATGATTACTTGAAATCATTATTGATTACTTTTATTTTTGCAGTGGACTCAGACATCAAGTTGTGATGTATTCTTAAAGAAGGGAGTTGGCCCAAATCCAAGTTGTTCTTGAGAAATACGAAAAGTCAGGCACTGGACCCATTAATAATTAAAGTAAGTATCAAACTGTTGTGTATGTACACCAGTATCATATTATCTTTAGCGCCTATACTTATTATGCAATGAGCTCTGCTCATCATGGGCTGCATGAATGAACATCAGCACCTGAACCACTGAAGTGGGATTTCCTTAAGTTTCAGTTGTTTTGTCCATACATGACAGCTGACAGCACAAGAGAAAAGCAAATTAACACAATGAAATTATTGAAAAAGCTCTTTTTTTGCAAAATACTCCAACTAATGTAGGGCTAGAGATGTATATGTTGATGGACAATTGGAAAGACTGTGCTTAGATTCATAAATGAGTAAAAATGACAATGTGAAACATCATCTTCATGCCAATTATCAATAACAATTTTGAACACAGCCACAGGCACATACTTACTAATTTGTGCTTATTAGATAAGGTCTAATAATATTTTCTCTTCAAGATCAAAGGGGCACAATATACCAATTGTGAAATTTTATCGTACTTTTTGAGCTTTCATGAAATTGCTTGGCAATTCATTTTTTTTCTAGCCCTGAGGCCTACATTATAATAAAACTATAGCATAGGCCAATCTATGAAGTAATGCTATTCCTTGTTTGTTGCAGGTGGGCTACAAACTATGAGCAGCCAACCCATGGACTTGTAGTGTAAAGGAAGCAGACTACACAACATTCCACTGGAGTCACTGCTGGTTAATTCAGGTTCAGTTCTGGACCGAGACCTGATTATTAGTAACGGAACTGCTGACAACAGTCTGCTGTAAAAGCAGGTGAGCGAGCGAGGCTGCAGACTGACAAAATTCTGGTTGAACTGGCTATTGAATTGGCATCTGGGGCAGGTCCGCACCCTGCATAACTCAGTAGAACTGCACTAGATTTTTTCAGAAGTTCAAGTGAGCGAGAAAGGCGCCATTTTGTGAAAAATTTTCCCGATGCTCATGAACAAGTCTCTTCATAACTGTGGTAACGGGGCCCAGTCTGCTACGCCCTTGCCCTTATAAATGTGCTCCTTGAATGTTCGCATCTAGATTCATGGACCGATGAACCAGGTGCATGTGTTACATGATGTAATAGTAATAGTATACCCCCTAAGATGGGCATAACTCCCCATCATGCCCCGCCAGTCAACAATTTGCCTTTGTCATTTGCTTTGGTCCATCTTTTTGTTGACATGCATGTATATATATACATTGTGTCGGCTCCAACTCAGTCTTTACAAAGATCAAAAATCCCCTGCCGGACCGAAATGGAAATTTTTGCTATTTCTTAAAATTTTAACATGTATCCAATTACAACTTTTTGGCCTGAACTGCCGGACCGGTTGGTTGAAAATCTTCCGGACCGGTCCCAAGGACCGACAATCTTCGCAAAGACTGCTCTGACTTCGACTCCTTTCACTTAACAAGTTTCTTGTTGATAGGAAAGAAAGAAAGCTAATCCACTACATGTACTTTTTCTTGGATTTTATGCATCAATCGTAGTTTAAAAAGCTATGTGTAATTGGTCTGTAGAAAAATTAATACTGTTCACATTGCTTTGTAATGTTTTTTTTTTGGTCAGATATTTAGATAATCTTTACTCCGACTCTACCTGGAAACCTAAGTTTGACACCGATTCGGACTACCGACTCCACCCAAAAACCTCCGACTCCAAAGCCCTGATTATTGCGCATCTCATGTTTGTCAGACATGAAAATAATAAAATTAATTTTTCACACTGATTTGCCATCATTTTTTGCATGAATACTCTATAGGAATATTTTCACAGTACCAAATGAATTTGTGTCATTTCTTTAAATTATTAAACCCATGTTGGAGTCTGAAGTCACCAGATACATTTGTGACTCCCAACTCCACACAAAAACTTTATTTCATTACAAGATTTGTGACTTAATCTGCACATTTCCAAATTCCACAACTCCAATTCTACAATAAGAACTTTTTTTTTTTAATGCTTCAGATGCTGTCCGGCAGTTCTGGAAATGCATCCTCTGTGACGTCACGGAAAAGAGATGACAGTCAGTGAGATGTAAAGGAATGCCAAGTATTTCAAGTTGGATCATCTCCGTAGGCGTTAATTGCTGTGTATCTGGTGTGTATGATCAAAAGGGTAATTATGTGTCTACAGTGACAGAGAATTATTGGAAAATATAAATATTCATAAACTTTTTTTTTTGGGACTGGCCGGTCTGTTAAGGTTAACAACAGCAAACAAACAATCAGACTGTTCTTCATTTTGCAAAAAGTTATAAGTTCAAATGTAGGCCTAAAATTGAAAACGCGTAGGATGTCTGAGTTAATTAAGACATCTCATTGTCTGATTCTCACATGCATTTGTGCCAACAACGCTTTTTGGAACCTCCAAATTGGTGTCGAAGTAATACCTACATAAAAGTAAATTTGTCTTATTTTAATTTTGATGCTTGTTGGGACTTCGAAAGCCCAGGCATTAAGTGAATAATTTCAAAGTTATTTTTATTGATGTTAAAATGCCATTAACTTTCGTTCTTCCAGCACCATGAGAACGCTGAACACTGAAGTGGCACTAAAGCTGTTGAAAATGCAAATCGACCACCGTTGAAATACCTCAAGATTTCTCTCATACTAGCTCCAACAAACTGGCTAGCACGGAGCGGAGCAGTCTGTTTGGGCTACTCTCATGCAAACAATTTGAAGATATAGTAATGGTCATGTTTGCAAGAACTGTTATTCGCCGCTTTATTTCAATATCTGTCTATATATTGCTACTTTCTGATTGAAATTATCTGCTAAATGTGCATAATTATCCTGCCACAACCATAAGATGCTCTTTTTTATATGCCATAATTCATTGAGTAGAGACTGGACATAGACAAAGTCCAATAACATGGTGGTTTGTTTCTTCTGTATGGGGGCACGTGTCTGTGTTGTATTGTAAACTCCATACAGTTGACCCATGTGCCGAAAGGTCACTCTGCATTCTTACTGGACTCTTCCTGGGGAAACCTTGCGGTGATAACTGAACTAGGATATTAAAAATTTTTATTTTTAAGTATAATTTCACGTATAACACCAGAGACTCAGTACAGGTCTAAATAAAAACTCTATATTTCAATTTGCGCCCAATTCCAGCAAGCTACAGAGTATCTGAACCTCTGCACTTCGGGGACCTTGTCGCTACTGTGAGACAGTCTCTTTCAAACAAATTATGGCATACGTTAATTGCAGTTATTCAGATAGGAAAATTTCGTTCTGGGCCAATAGTCCATATTCAGGCCCGTCTACATTTTATTGTACAATGTCGCCACTCCGCAAATTCCCCCAATCTGTAGTTTGCTATTTACCGCCTCCTAGTATGAAATGTGTCAATATCAACAGGTTTAATGCAGGTGCGCATTCGCAACTGCATTATACAACAGTGCCAATATAATGTGTTTTCTCACTTTTGTGGATTGGATGATGCACCCTCATATAGGGCCTGCAAGTGGAATGCGCCCTCTTGTACTTTTGTTGCGAAAACGCTACTTATTGGTACCAAGGTATTATCTCCCTCCATGCTTCAGGAATAGGGGGCAGACTTTTTGGTTCTCTGGATAGATGCAGTGGCTTCAAAAGCATCTCATTCTATAACTGAGTCTTCCTTATGACACCGGAGTTGATTTCCTTGAGCATGTTGAGTTTTGTGTGATTTCATGAAAAGCTCCGTGAAAAATATTTAACAAAATGATAGACTATTACAGCTGCCTATGCAGGCTGACTGCCTGGCATACCAACACAAAATTACAACTGGAATATTGAAATACAGGCCTTTTGATTTGTATAATAATGTCTTATTTCCTCCCTGCAAAGACCGCTCCAAATTCATTCAGATATGCTTTGTACCACGATTGCAACTTATACGTGATTTTCAGTTACAGTCAGCCTCATTTCTAGAACGCACGGTCGTTGTCAAAATTCTGACAAAAAACGTACCAAAACAGCGGAAAATGTGATAAATAAATTGCAAATTGGCTCTTCTACCCATGAGTATATATGTATTTCTGTTGTGTGACCTGTACATTTTTAGCAATCAGGCCAAACACCAGTTCGCATGTTGTGTAGTACAAATTCGTAAGTGGTACGCCCTATTGCTATCTAATAACAAATTTTCGTTATTGAAAATTGCATTTTCCATTACTGGAGAACCCCTAGTGTTGTGCATCTTGCATTATGTACACTATGCAAACATGGATTATTTTGAGAAGGAAAATCCTATTTGTTACGACAATGGGCAAAACTAAGCATTCCTGACGGCAGAATTAAGAATATATATATATCTTTTCTCCAACCCCCATATTAAAAAAATTAGAAAAACACATGGGCTGCATGTAAAGCAATGTATATACCAATTTTCGCTATGAAGCGCAGGATGGTTGTTGCCGCAGGCCTGGTTACAGATTGTCTCCAAAGAAAAATGAATTTTATTAGTGAAACTTCTTGACCATGCCATCTAAATGGCATTTTCTCTGTTGTGAGATTTTCATTTATGGCGATATCTTCAATGGTGTGTATGAGCATTTCACATTATGTTTGAGATATTGAGGTACAAATATTCTCATTTATATCCAAAATGGCAAAGACGAGGGCAAAAAAACTAAATTACCTTGTGCATAGGCTTACTTGTGAATGTCTTATGTTTGGAAAGTCCCACTGTTAGGGATGACTCACAACATACTTTTCTTGGATGGGTCTCACCCAGACCTACTTTTCAACATCAAAGGGCCAAACATTGAAAGCCATTCAGCATACACTAATGAGTGTATTCCAGAAGTTTGGAATGTCCTACTGGTAGAGATCATTGAAAACATCCTGCCTTGTACAAGTTCGACCTTCAATGACATGCACCTTGTTTAGGGCACATGACCAAAGTGCTGAAAACTATTTTGAGTCGGTTAACTTGTGAATGCCTCAAGTTTGGAATGTAGCCTTAATGCTCGTATCCATCATTAACCATATCCTCCTTTTTGCCGAGTCAATGACCTTGACCTAATATTCAAGTTCTCTGAGCTCTAACAGTGAGAACACTTTAAGGAAAGCGAACTCAAGAATGCATCAATATATAATACCCAGTATTACTGAATTATGCAACACCTTGACCTCTGACATCAGTTTTATATTGAATGTCATTTAACCACGTTTTCATGGTCAAATGACCTACCTTTGGAAAACCTTGTGTATATAGGAGAATTCACGAATGCCTAAAGTTTGTTCCTCTGCCCAATGCATAGCAGCTCAAATACCCCCAGACTATCAGTCCTTGGATTCTTGTTTGAAATTTAGTTGCTGGTCCATTGTTGACGCAAAGACTTGACTTTTATTTTGAACAGACTCTACTATGTCACATGCAGATAAAAATATTTCCTTACTTATTAGCTCATCTAGCTGTTATCTTTCAAAACAAAGAGCTATTGTCGTCACTCAATCATCGTTGTCGTCATTATCCCGCTTAAGGTTTTATACAAGAATATGTGTAACTATTTTACAAAGTTTTATTTAAAGCCAGAGGGCAAAATGTAACAATACTAGCAATATAGGCTATTAGCTATTATGTAACTAAAATTATACAATCAATATGAACATATTGACAATAAAAACAAGGAATAAAATTTAATGGTACGTGAATTATTGTTTTTAAACTGGCTCAGTGCAAATCAGTTTCGTCGTCTTTATGGAAATTTTCAGCCCTTGTGACACAAATTTAATTAATTTTCCATGAGAAAGAGGCTCTTTTTCTCTGGTCAGATATTTCTCTGAATAAGTTTAGTTTGGAATTTCATTTTAATGCTACAGTTGTCTTTGGAAAATTTGAAAATGTCAACCACTTTGGCATGTGAATTTTGGCGAAGAGTCTGTTCAATTGAACAATGAAGAGGCAATGAACTTTCATACTCCTCATATCTGGTGTTGTGTACATTGGGTTGACAAAGTTATAATGTTATTATTAGTGGTGAATGTTATTGTTAGTGGTGAATACTTTTAATCTTTCTCAGACTTCAGCCGTTAGCTTTCAACGAACGAAGTGACTTGTTGGTTTCGAAAAACCTGAAGAAAAATCTGCATTTCATTTTCAGTCAAGTGGGTTTAATATGTGTAATTACACTGGTGTCTCATCATGTCTGGAGAGTGGAGAGTTATGGTTTATTTGAAATGATCTGTACATTTTTGCAGTTTTTTGGCGGTTTCACCATTTTGAATATGTTAGGGGGTTCTTCCTGTTGGCAGTGGCTGTGACAGTTGCCCGTATTGGTTAGGGCACAATTTCTTGTTCTTTGAAGAACTCAACATTCTTAGTTCCTTGCCATATTTCATCAGATTTCCTGATTTGCCTTTTCAATGGTACATATATAAAAGTGTTGGGCAGTTGTGATATTTTTCGTTCGGTCCGGTTTCCAGTTGTTTCCAACCCAAGAACCGAAGTTTTCGTTACGGTTTCAGTTGCAACCTAATCCTCATGGTCCGCAATGTGCACAACACGATTTTGCAATCCGCGCTTCAGTGGTCCAGAAATTCACTGCAGTACCATGGTGTGCGTCTGGGAAAGTCAACAGATCAAACTTTTCCTGATTATTTTGTCGTTTCCTTAATAAAATTAGATATTATACAACAACCGTCACACTCGGTTGTTAGATTGAACTTGGGCTCGAGTTACGGTTGCAGTGCAAAAACCCGAACCGAAATTACAGGAACTGGCGCAGCACTAATATATAATGATATTGCTTCTGGAGTACTGTAGTGACATAGCTCATGCAAACATGATTCCAATTTGGGTGTTCTTTCATTTCTGTTGACTTTCAGCTGCTGCAGTGGACTGCTTTCACCTAGTGTGTAAAGGCACCAGATTCTTCATTTTAATTGCAGCAGTCAAAAAAACAATATTGTGCCTTGCTCTAAGGGCTATTCCATTTAAAAACCTGGGGGGGGGGGGTGGTCAGGTTGATTTATTTTTCGTAAGATGGATGTAGGGATCGACGGAAATTCGCTTCAGATGTATGGAGGGATGCAAAAGAAATCGCTATAGATGTATGGGGGGGGCATTATCGCTCCATGAAGGCTTACGCATTGTAATAATAAAATTTTTATTTGATGCATGTGGGGTGGGTAAAATATTTGCATTTAATGCATGGGGGGGTCGAAAATAATTCACTTTAGATGCATGGAGGGGGTCAAAAATGTAACCTGACCACCCCCCCTCCAGGTTTTTAAATGGAATAGCCCTTATGCAATATGCTGTGGCATTTCCAATTTTACATATATAACTAAATATGCCCCAGGAAAACCTCCACACAGCAACCCACACACATGGCGAGAACTCTCCATTCGCATCGGTCCCGATCGAACCTCTAGTTTATTTTGCTCTGACACCGTCCTGGTACAATCCCCTGTCGAAGCACAGCATGAGATGGCAGGAAAGAGAAATTCTCTGAATGATAAAATATCCCTGCACCATGTTACAATTATGTACATGTAAACCGAACATCTGCGTCAGGGCTGGTGCGGAGCTAGGCAGTTTTTTGGAGTTAATGTACATGCAGTTGATTATTCTCCTTGGCTGTAGAAACAAGTGAGCTATACATTTTACTTACCAAGAAAATATATTGTCTGGCAGGAAGTCTGTACTGGTCAAGTGACCTAATCAATTTTTTAAAAACCTAATTAAGGTTTGTTTTTATAGATAGGCCCAGATTAACAAACTTGATATAGCCAGCATGCTATGTTAAAGTAAAAGTAAAACAAATACTTAAAAAATCAATCATTTAAGTTTTATGGGAGATTAGCAAGCTTTATAAGTTGTAATGAATTTTTTACTAGAATTTTAAAGAAATCTTCTTATTGCTAAATATATACTGCATGGAATTTCACATCATGATGTGTAACACATAGATAAAGCCTACTGGCTATTTTATATTGTAATTTTATTGGTTTCTAGTCCAAAATTTTGTAATTAACTATGTCATTTTGTACACTGGCTACACAAGGAGTGCAGTCTGTGGTCATAATGACAGAGTTGCTGGGTGGATCACAGGGGCTTTACATTCTGTATTTATGCATTTTGGTAAATTAGGATAGGAGGAGTACACAGCAAAGAGGCAAAGAATGTTTGAAACTGCTGTCCGTCCAGGTGATCACTGTCCATGGCCTCTGAAACTAGGAATATTGATCCAGAAAAGGACAATTTGTTACTAGGAAATTCTTTCCATTTAATTACTTCAAGAAGAACGATATTCATGTATGTCTAGGAACAGCCAAACTAGCATTATATATGGTGCAAATGACATTTGCACTGTTAAAAAATAATTGTCAATTTACAGACATTTCGGGAAATTTTTTTTCCAGAACACTCTGTAAGTCTACAGAAAACATATTTGTGTGCATACTGGAATTTCAGTAATCATACAGACAGTTTTGACAGTAATGATTGAGACTTTTCAGTAAGCACACAGAATTACCAGTTATATATGAGTGACTTGTGAAAGGTGTCACAAATACAGAAACTGAGATTGTTAGTTTTATTTTTTTTGTCAGTTCATGAAAACGAATATTAGTCTGTTTATAGAATGGGGTTTATAAGCTCTATATATATTATTACTAATTTTAGCAGAAGCACTGTAGGATTTTAAACAAAATTACTGAGCCAAGGACAAAAAATCAGCAAATAGACCTTGCAAGACCTTTAGAATCCATAAGATTGAAAATAGATAGATAGATAGATAGATAGATAGATAAATAGATAAATAGATAAATAGATAAATAGATAGACAAACAGATTGATAAAAAAAAAGTTTAATGTCTGTATCTTTAATATTTTAAATTGTTATTTTTAGCTGAATATATGATAAAAACACTAATAATAAAAAAAATGTGGAAAGAAGAAGAGAAGTAGCACTATATGATGCTGGAGGCACCTTTTTGAATTTAAGTCCTTTTGAATTTAAGTCCTTCGGGGTCTTGGTGGAAACTGATAGATAGATAGATAGATAGATAGATAGATAGATAGATAGATAGATAGATAGATAGATAGAAAGATAGATAGATAGATAGATAGATAGATAGATAGATATAATTATTGATGGGTTTCTTGGAGAAAGATAGGTTGACAGACAGTTGGATAGACAAATAGATAGAAAGGCAGATAGAAAGAAAGACAGATAGATAGATAGATATAGAATGCAGTTCTCTAAGCCCAGTTCTGGGCACTCACAAGGGTTGATTGATGAGATATAAAAAGGGACAGCAGTGGCGGAGCTATGGGGGGGGGCTGGGGGGGCCCGGGCCCCCCTAAATGGATAAGTGGCCCCCCACCGGCCCCCCATTTGAGATTTGAAAATTTTGAAAAAATTATTGGAGCAGCAACAGTCGCTGGAACACGTCTGTCTAAAGTTGTGGCCACTGTGGCGCTCACTTATACCCAATTTTCTCTAGAATGATAGTTGCCCTTCGAAAAGTTCTGAGGCATTTGATAATTTGTGATTTCCTTGTTTGGATATATCTAGCAATGTGTGTACCGCAGGCAAACCTTTCAGGGGGTGAGCAACATTAGCCCGAATATCAGGATCTAGTAATTTGTACAAACTGCTCAATTTTTCATATAATGTGCATTGAATTTCCATACAATTTTGGTATTTCTGTCATTTGCACAAATTGCTACTACCTTTTAGGCCTATTTGAGGAGTTGGGTAGATTTCCATCGAATGGACTTTCATAAGTTTTCGATTTAAACCGAATATATAAAAAAGAGAACATTCTTAACAGGAATATACTAAAAACTTGCAAAGACAGTCATGAAAAAAACACAAAACAAGACGACCATTTCAATGCAAAGGATAGGCCTACTCTTTGTGACTCATGATAATTGATGAGGTGTCACTGTCCCTACTTTTAATATCGGAACCATAGAATCTGTTTCATTATTTATTGATAGGTCAAAACTGATTTAAGTGTAAGTATGAGATGTATGGTCATTTTGTTTATCAGTCACAAAAGATAAGACGGTCAACATTGCTAAGTCATTCATAAAGAAGGCTTGTAACTCTGTGTCAATTTTTATCAATGCAATGCTGCAAAAATGCAGCGAAAGGTTGGCCCCCCTAGTTCAGACACTGGCCCCCCCTTGGCCCCCCACTCATGGATTTCTGGCTACGTCACTGAGGGACAGTGAGAGCCCTCAACACATTTATCCAATCTGAGCGATCTTTTTCTTGCCAAGCACAGACACTGATACGAGGGGCCACCAATTTAACATCTCATCCAAACGACATCCAGCTGAGATTTTGCTCTTGACGGGTTCACTTAACCCCTCTGTCACCCAACTGCTGATTGAGCTCATTTATAATAAAGCTTCTAAATAAGGGAAATAAAAGTATCTTTTGTAAACAATATTTGTACAGACTTCCAGTTGAGCAAGAGACTGTAACCAATCAGTCAACTACCTTTGCTGTTGCTGTTTAATTAATTCCTTGGTCGTTATGCAACCAGCTTTAAGTTCTGATGGATTAGTTTGTTAAATATCAAGCAAAAATTCATGGCAGAACCCCAAACATGTGGTGTCTACCCAGCATAAGTAGTAGGTGTAGTTGCTGCCAAAAGTACCATAAAATTAATTTATTCACTGATGCCAAAATGTTTTTAGCAGACGTTAAAACTGAGGAAGAGCCCAAATCATTGATATGGAGAAAAAATGAAAGAGTAATATCATTGTCTGGAATAAAATGACATCAGTCACTAATTTTGCAAAACACATGGTTTCAAAATGTATTCTGCTGCAAGCTCATTTTCCAGTAGTGACATCTGCCTTGCCATTCTTCAGATGCATGATGATAATAGAAGGTATACATGATAATGCAAAACTCTAGAAGCCAAATTTCCGACAGTCTGGACATGCATACTATTTGATGAGACTCACATGCTCCATAGCATTTTTCATTTCTTATGAAATCATCTTTCAGCATGATTATCATGTTTACATCTTTATAAATATACCTCAAAATGCAGTAGCATACATTGATCATCTCACACAAAACTATTGTATCAGACTTTATTTCAAGAGACGTCTTTTAAGCTACTGTGAATTCTGGTTATTAATTACAACTTCTTAAAAACTGCACATATTCACTCTCAATAATCATGCGATGTACCAATCATCAATTGGATGACATTAGGAATTAGGACAAAATTATCATAACATCTGTAAGTTTCTTTTGTAATGTCGTTATTTCTGGTCCGGGGAGCTAAGTAAGTATCACACGTAGTGACCAATCGCTGGATTCTGGGTTCAATTTCCATACTGGGCGGGTCACCTGGATCTATGTTGACCAGCAAATACATTGTTCCTTTTGCCTTATTCCTACATCTTCTTCCAAGTGCATCAATACAGGAGAAGAGGCCTTGATCATCCATTTCCATCGGCATTTCTGATGAATCTCTGAAAAGATAAATTATTGTAATGTATAACACATATTCTACACAACTACAATTATCTTACAAATGAGTTACATGTTGACTCTTTGCTCTCTCATTAACCAACCCGATAATTGAAATAGGCCTGCTTTGACTGTGATCGAAATCATCATACTTATAAAATAATAGTTTTGGTAATTAAGTGATTAAACAGTCCTCTAAGACAATACATTTATATTGACCCAAAGAAATTAACAAGTTAACCAGCAAAGGTCTTTCATTGCTAAATAATTGCTTCTGCTTTTCAAAGATATCAGTCAAAAAGTCAATATGCAAGAGTATCCAAATGTGAACAATAAGCAAATTTACGGATATACCAAATTTTCAATAACTCGTAGAAGAGAAAAAAACAGTTAAGTTGGAAAACTATTATAGTTTTGATGCCAAGTTTTCTTGTTGGACAAGGAGGCAGGGAACTAAGTTACAACAGCATTATAGCTCAAACATGCATTGTTTCTTATGTCTTTATTTTAGTTTCCTCGGATTGGGAAGGTTAGGGCAAGTTGTCCCAATTTTTTTAAACATTTTCCCCACGCATAATTTAGGCAGGTTTCAAGACAGATGACAAGGGACATGATCATAGTTATGCATAAATAAAAAGTAGTGATTGTGGCACAACTTGTCCTGAGGTGGGTAAAAATGTGCTAAATGTTTGACAAAATGGCGTCCCTCCAAACTTGTACTGATATTTTACTTGTAACTCATCAAAAATTGATGCTATATACCCAAACAAAGCAAAATGTGGCAAACACTGCAATTATAGGTTTTTTCGGAAAGTCGAATTGAACATTCTTTTTAGTCTCAGTTATATCACATCATGCCTAAGGCAAGTTATATCCAATAGTGACAATATATGAGAAATAAAATAAGTTGCCAAAAATCCTAGATTAAATCTGACAACCCAAAATGTCAGATAGGCCTACTACCTCCATCAGCAATAAGCTGGAGAGACATCACCTAATTGCCAATAATATTGTGCAAATGAGAAACATTATTGTCTGTCCTCAGGACATCAAGTTTTCACCAATAAAGTTAATTTTTGAAAGAAGCTTATTGCAGTATTATATTTACCAGGTTAAGTCATGTAACATAGTAATGGGCACAGAGTGTTATCGCATTCTTTAGTTGTTTTGTTTTTTATTTCTCCCAAACATTGAGTGGAACAACTTACCCCCCTTTGTTGATTGGTTACATACACATCTTTCACATCATATTTCAAAGCTTCATTTAAGCACCTGCATCCACAAATTTACACTTGCATTGTCACAAGGTAAATCTAACAAATTGCATTTACCTTACATACACCTCTCTCTAAAATAAAGAATTTATATCTTACCTTTCTCTGTTCTCAGGTGTTTGGATTGAGAAATACAAATGAGTTCCTTCATAACTTATTTCATTATCCTTTTTGTGTTTCTATTCAGAGGTGAGATTTAAAAACTATGACAGAGATTAACAAATTGTGATACAACAACACCTCAGTAACAATGGATGAGGCATTTCACAGGTATCTGTACATACACTGATAGAAGCCAGTACTTGTACAGATAATTATGTAATTAAACTGATTACAATATATGTGTGCCAACAGAGCAAGGACTGTAAGCATTACTGAACTGGCAGTTATCCAACAGATTTTTCTGTAGCCTTACAGAATTTTCTGTACCTCTACGCAAAATTTTTAACAGTGTGTAACCCATCCCCCCATAATGAAAGATGATACCATAAATTCATATATGACATTTCGATCCATTCTCCTGATTCACTGTGTATGTCCCTCATGAGTCAAGTTATTGCAGCATTTCAACTAACATTTCCATGAGAGCGTTGGATTTGTTTAAAGCCTGGTACACTCTAAAAAATGTCGGGACAAAATTGGTTTTTTAGATATAAAATCCATGTTGGTTTTGCATTGAAATTTGGTCTTTCAAAAAACCATTTTGAATCTAAAAAACCAATTTTGTCTGAAATTTTTTGAGTGCAGGCTTAACTTCCTTTACCATAGAAAATGCTCTAATAAAGGTGGCTCAAGGGTAGAATCAGCTACTTCGCCATTGGGGGTAATGATCCACTTATGCCCCTGTCTCACGGCACGTTACAGAGAACTTTTTATCCCTGAGGGATAGCTTGAGATGAATTCTAGGAAAAAAATGACCAACCCGGCGACACACAATGTTTATATAACGATTATATAATTAATTAAAAGCATATCACGATGGGATAAGATCGTAAATCGGCGGGATAAGATCGTAAATTGGCGGGATAAGATCGTAAATCGGCGGAGACAAGATCATATCCCGGTGGGAAAGATCTAAATGCCTGGGGGGCAAGATCTAAATGCCTGTGGGATGTCAAAAATCGTCGGCGGGATGTCAAAAGATCGTCGGCGGCATGTCAAAAACTTGTTGAAACATTTTTGACATCCACGGCACAGTTATTTCATTTCTAGGAACTCTTGAGGGAAACAAAACAAAAAGTACCCCTGAGGGATGTGAAAAGTCGTCGGCGGGATCACCCAAATTTATCCAAATTACCAGGAAATACCATCCCGCCCACGCCTAAAGTTCTCCGTAACGTGACGTGAGACAGGGGCATTACTCAGATTTTGTTCATCATTCTTTTTCTGGGTAAATATTTACTAAAAATTGGGAAAAAATGCATTTTTAGACCTCAATACCTTTTAGGTAATTTTCAAGGGCTCTTTGAAATATAGGGCCTAAATTTTGATCATGTCAAAGTCCGGATCTCAAATCCCATTATCTCAGTATGTGAGGGTAAACAGGCCAAGTTCAAGTGCTCAACCTTTAAAATGCAGGAGGATATTATCCGATTTTGTTTTATTCAAATCTGCTGTTGTTACAGTCTTTGTCATATTTACATGAAGTCTCAACTTATTTCTTTGCTGTTGAAGTGTGGTGTCAGAGATGACTCTATTCCCTAGCATTGCAATATATGTAAAATTGCGTCAAATTCTAGCCAATGTAAATTTCCCAAAACTGAGCATCACAGTTTCAGCTCAATGTCAGAGTAAGCATTTTATCAGGGATTGCCGTTCCAACCACACCTTCACAGCTTGATAGCCAATGGGCTGACAGAAAATATATGCATCACAGTTTCAACATTGAAGGAAGCATTATTCCATCATCATGACATAACTGTTGATTAGATTGCAATGATTTATCATCTGCAATCACCAGTTTAATCTTACTAAATCTGCAAACTTGTGACTTTACAACTTCAATCTTCAATGGACCTTGCTATAAACACATGGATTATGTAATGCATATTTGTTCTGGAAGCCCATTGGCTGGCGGGCTTGATGTCCAAGTTGCATGGGTTTTTCCCGACCCAATTTTCACTCTGGCATTGAGCTGAAACTGTGAGGCTCAGTTTTGGTGGATTCACATTGGCTAGAAGCCGGGGGAAATCTGACCCAGTTTAAAATGACATCAGAGCTTGAAGTTATTTTATATATATTACAATGCTAGAGAATAGAGTCATCTCTGACACCACATTTCTAGAGCACAGAAAGAACTTGAGATTCCACGTAAAACTGTTATACAAACAACAATTTTTAAGACACAACATATCAAGTCTGTGCTTCCAAACAAACATGCCAATTTAAATGGCTTTTCTTGTTTTGCCAGTGGCTTGGTGTATTTTTCATTTTCCGATGAACAACGTCAAATTTCAATCATGCGAAATTGACTTGTGCGTCTATTTCAGGCTAATTTGCCTTTACAGAGGATAACACACTCAGGTTTTTGTTGTTCAATGTTCATATTAGGCTCACCTCTGTAACCCAACAGTGTTTAAGGGCCATAGTCTGGCATGGAACAACATCTCACTCCTCGTAGCCTAATTAGGTTACATGCGCAGAAGCACAAAAATAACCTGAGGGCATAAACAAGTGCATGTACGTTATCCTGAGTGCAGAGTTCAAATGGTTTAAAACTTTCAAACTTCACTTCAAAAATTAGATTTTTACATCAACATTGAACAGAAACAATGATGAGAAGATATGATATAATTATTATAACCGGTTCAACAAAAATAAGTCCCCCTTTACACAAACTTGAAATTCTTAAAGATCTATTGTCAGATTTCAAAGAAAGTTGACCTCTGTGGTTATCGTGGTACATAGCTTGCCTAGAACACAGTGGTGAGAGACACCAGCGGGAGCGGAGGTGCGTTTAGCTTCAGCATTGATCAGTGTATTGTCTGCCAAACCTCGCAAGATCTCGCTGCACCGCGAAGGGATTCGAGGGCCACCACACCCCTCCCCTTCATATTTTCAGCTTCCGGAGGGGCCCATTGAACAGCTTCTTGAGTGGGCCCATGGAAATGTCCGCGGCAAGATATTTGCAAATTTTGGCTTTGTGCAGTCTCATTAAAAAAGATATTGTGCTAGTTTTTATGGTTGTACAAAATGGAATTTAGATTACTAAAGTGTTAATGAGTTATTTGTTGCCTGGAACAACTTAAGATTTGGCGTCTGGTAGCACACTAATGTATTGGGCCCCATTAGTTGGCATCCCCATATCTCTGAACAGTCAGTTTGCAGATTTGCTAGATTTTGTTTATAAATCTATGAACACCTTATTGGTTGTAAAAAGGAATTATTCTTGATCGGACTGGTCCTCTTCTCAACTTTTAATTTCAAGTCAAACTTGATGCTGCCCAATCTTGGAAACTCTCCCAGGTTACATGCGCAGCTCCTTTCACATCCAGCCCATTCGAGGGCGTATCGGAGGGGGGGGGGGCAGGGCGAATGATTAAATAATCACTATTGAAAGTTAATGATTTCCAGGCAATTTCATTTGAAATGGTACTAAATCTACATCTTGAAATTCGGACAAATGTCGCTCGCCCGCCAAAAAAATGGCGCGTGTCGTACGCCTATGAGCCCATTATTGTGTTTCAAAGTGTTGCACATAATATTATCAAAGTAGCCTACATTTAATTAATCTGTTGACATTTATCACCTTGGGTGTGTTATTTAGGTTTCTTATCATGCTTATATAGATCTATTTCATTTATAAGGCAGTATCTGTTATGAAACATGTGCAGCTTATTTACCAAATTACCGTGGCACACAAAACAAGCAGTGGTGCAAAAAAATCAGGTCCCCTGGTGGAAAACTACATCATACAGCCATTGATTTAAGCCATGAGTTATTTTAAAGGTTATTATCTTCCAAGAAAGGAAATGGAGGTCCTTGGATGATATTCCATTGCTCTATGCTATAATGTTCAATCACCCTAAACCAGTCTTTCGATATGCCTCCAATTCCTGTCATGCTCATAAATCTCAATTTAATTTAATATTTCATAATTGTTTAAGATCTATACTAGTCTCAAGATTTTTTCACTTGAGTGTCAAGTGCCTCTATGGCTGAGTGGTCTGCAGCCTGGTAATTTTGAGGTGTTGGGTTCAAATCCAGTGCATGACAATTTTTTAACTGATCAGTGAACTTGCAGGTCTCCGGTTTACAGCCTTTATCTGTAAAAACTTGGATTTAGGTAATTATTTAATGACCATGTGCAGTCTGTGCACTTCTTAGGCAGTTCATGAATCAATGCTCAGCTTGGCCTGTTCAGAAACTGAACTGATAAGTCCCCATGCAAATATGCCACATGGTGATAATCGTCTTGCAAGATGGCCAGGCAAATAGAACTCCAATTTTTTTTCTTCAGAGAAACCTTTATAGTAAATTTCACAGACTCGACAACATCCCAGGTAGTATCCAGAGTGGTAGATAATGTCACAATCTGCTATGTGTATTATAGTTCTTTACCTTCTTGTTCTGGATTCAAATGTTGAAATTCATTACGCTCAAATTCCAGTTTTCTCCTTGCGTGCGAGAAAGAATAAGTGATATATAGACTGAGGGCATTACCCCAATATCCCAAGGTGTGATAAACACATATTCCTGAGCACATGGTGAATAACCATCTTATACCATGAGACAAACGCTCAAACCTGTAAACATGGGAGGATAAGTGAAAAGAAAAGGACATTACGGGAATTATCGTAATAAATCCTGCCGTGTAATTGGCTTACAGAGGTGTCAAATGGTATACCAAATAAATAATGCAATTGTCAGTTAATTAAACTAAGCAGATTGCTGTAACTTGATTGGCTTCGGCTTAAATAGGAGAAACCTTTGATCTGGAAGAGCTATTTATTTCGTTCAAGAAGATGGCATCAGAAAGATTATGGTAAAATGCAATTGTCTGTAAGATAGAGAGGCCTAGATAATAGTTTTTCATACGCTGTCCTCAAAAGTTTTGAATTCTCCAGAAACAGTCAGGTTTAAAAAAAAACTACTCCATTCTAAATATTTCTTTAGTGACACATGGAAAAGACTGGGCGGTTGCAATTAGCCCCGGTGAAGTAAAATAAAATTGTAGTTAATGTTGGTGATGGAAATAACAACAAGCAACATACGCCGTTCAGCTTTTATTATTGTTTTCATAGATATGTGTTTTTCCAGCTTGTGCTTCGCTTCTTCTCAAAACTGTTCTTGCATAACTTTGTATATTACGAGCACACATTTCAAGAAACTGACTAAATGCATTGACACATGGATTGTGTAAGTTTAGCTTGTTTAGCCTTAATACCTGCACTGGTTGATAGATGCTTCGATGAAATGCAACTGAAACAAACAGACCACTTATCCTCAAAGGAGAGTTACACTGCTGGCCAAAAGTTTGGAAACGATAAGCTTTTCACCACTGGCTTAGTGTTGCACAAAATGGTATCTGGTTGTTCAGATTGTTACTTGATCAAATCAAAATAGACCAAAATAAATGTGAAATGGATATAAGGTAAATTTGTGAAAATAGCATTAATTTAAAGTTTGCTCTCAAAAATGGGGATGTGTCAAAGTGAGTAAGCATTGGCCATTGCCATTTCATTGCATGCCTAGCCACTTGTTTGGGGCAATCAGTATTTTTGAAAGCAGCAAGGAAACTGAATGCCATCCATGTACCATGTGGAAACCACACATGCAATACTCTTCCAATCATGACATTTTTTTCTGATCTGATAAGAATACATGCACCCACAGGCAAATTTCTGGAACGCTGATCCAATGGAAAGCAAAATTTGTGTCCAAACTTTTGGCTTGCAGTGTACAATGACTGACAGCAAATGTCACAAAGTGATTTAAAATTGTGAAGATGAGTGTCTTGTGATAAACAATAAAACAGACTTTGCTTGGGAAACATTGAAACAGAGACTCTTCTGGAAAGGTGTAACAATTGGCTTAGTCAGAAGTTGTTTGTTGTGGTTGTGTACAAAACATAACATTGCCTGGCAGCTTCAATTTCCTTTGTCAAAAACCATGATGTCAAACTCAGAACTGATATGTCACAGATTGAAGATTAGACCAATCACATTTGCAGATTCCCTAATGAGGTCACGGTTTAACTGCAAAGCAAAGTTTTCAAAAAACACGTAGAGCTCTATGAAAACGATAATAATCAACTGGTAAAAAAACGAAAGATGGTGACTGAATGAAAATATACACAAATGAAAGATGGTGAGTATGTACAAAGATTCTATCTGCATGCAGGTGGTAAATAGTCAAAAACATTTTTTGTCTCAATGATTCATATGCATGTCTTACATGGATGAATGGCCACCAAACAAACACAATTTTGAAATTATCAACTGGGGATTAGAATAAACGGAGAGAACAGAAAACTGATTTCTTTGCAAAGTTTATTGTTTTCATTTTCTATGTTGCTTTCTTTGTCTTTGCTGTTCAAATTTATCTTTACTAACAATAATTCTGTTGAGTCCCAGAATGCCTTAATTGTGTCAGGTCAAGTCACGCGCAAGAATACCAATAATTATAATACCATACAGATAAGACAATACAAGCGTATACATGCAATTCGAATTTGCAGGTTGCAGAAGCTTAGCCATTTTGCAAATAACATACCGTCATTACAGATATGGTGTAAATGCAATAGTTGACCTTGTACATCTCACTTATTTCGATAATGTTTTGGAATGCAAAGTATTTTCTCTTGTATAGTATTTGCATATTTAAATTAGAAGAAATACATTTATGGTGCGAGCCTATTGCAAAATCACATCACAAATGCCAATTACTATCCTTCCAATGTAGCCGATCATTTTTTCACCATTTCTATCTTCTGACCTTCATGGAATCGGCCGAATGGTATCTTTGGGGTCTTGACATATGATTTCAGGCCAAAATCATTTTGCATAGTGTCTCTGCAAGCCTTGAGGTCCTCCTGAAGCTCTTCAACCACCTCTCTCATGGAGGTTGCAGGTACCTTGTCAGTTTTGTCGTCAGTGACTCCAGGAATGCTCCATTTCTCCCTTAATTCTCTCCACAAACTCCCAGACTTCCCTCTTATTCCTTTCCCATCATTGATTACCTTCATGATATTGTATTCTGGTCGTGAGGTCACTCTGACTATGTCAGGGATAGTTTTTTTAGTCCATTTGGCATGAAGCAAATCTGACCACCTCTTTCTTTTTGTCTCCTGAGGAGTCATTTTTAGTCACAGCTCATTCTAACCTTCCACAGGTATGGCTGATACCTTAATGATTATGCTGTACTGTTTTCACAATTTTCCTGTAGATATGAGACGCTTTTTTATCACAAGGAATATCATGGAAAATGTTGGTTCCCCACCCTGTAACAATTATCATGACATTGCAATCTCACCCATGCAAATATAATGGTTTTTGAAGATGGCAAATAAGATGTATTATACATGTATCTGTTGTGATTGGCAACAAACAGAGATCGACACATCAATGTCATTTAATTTATACATACTGCAACAAAAAAAACACATCCATTACGTACTTTATGGTAATTTAGTAAAAATTACAAGTTCACAGAAGGAGAATTACGACAACACCGTATTCCCTTTCAATTAGACCACTTAGTAATATGACATCTCAAATTATCAGCTAAATTATTTTAATGCCAGAGACTAGCGTTTTTTTTTACACACGATGTTGGACGCTCCTGGAGCAGGGCCGGATTATCCATAGGGCACAGTGGACACCGTGCTCAGGGCCCCACAAGGCAAGGGGGCCTCACAAAAATTGAAAAAGAGGCTCAAATATCAAGGACAAAAACACATTCTCAATTTTCCAAAGATGTGCAACATCACACTTTAAAGCCACAAATATTATGAATGTTGACTACACATAGGCATATTGATGACAAGTTCCCTTTTTTTTGTATATCTTGATCACTTGCCAGTTTCAGCTGGCTTACACTCAAGATGGTCTGTTTTTTGTGTTGCTGGTTTTGGAAAGACATTTTAAGATAAATAATTGAAAAAATAAAAACATTGAGGGGAAATAACTCCATTAAATTTAACACTCACAGTGCAGTGCAGATATAAAATATGTCATTTCAATGAAAAATTGGATTTGGCATATTTCGATTATGCAGTTCTAGTACCGGGGCAAATGGACTGAATTTGGTGAAATAAATTAGGCAGAGAATGCCAATCTGCAATCATGTGAAACCCTGATGTAGAAGTATAGAATTGCAGATGCTATTTGACGGAATTTATCGATTATGAATTTTCACCAAACAGTAAGACAATTTACCTATATGATTGCTTGCTAGGGTGGTCCAAAAACACTTTCTTCTGAATTTCTTTGATTTGAAACTTGAATTGTGATGTCATATGGATAGAAGGTATTGTGTAAAAATTTCAGCAAAATCAATTGATATTTAGAGGTGGCACAAAGCCGTTGAATTTTAACATGGGATTACCCATCAGCAGACCTCAAAATCATCGGTATTTGCAAATCTTGTTATAACAGCCTATTATTTTGATCAAGTATCCTTTTTCTTAGTACGTACAGTATGCCCACTGCTTTCCTAATATTCTGTCTGGCTTATAAGGCTTCATAGCAGGTAAGCATAGATTTACATAGGTTAATTACCAAGCCTTTTTTCATAAAAACAGGCAAATATTTCACTTACTACAAATAATAAATAAAAGATAACCCCTAAATACTACTTTGCCATGCCTATTTTATCATGTACTAAAAAATCAGAAAAAATTATTCACTTCTGAGGAAGATCTGGGAAAATGACCAATTTTTCAGTCGCGCGAATGAGGAATTACATTATAAACTTCGAGGGCTTTGTGCCACCTCTAAACATTAACCAATTTGGTTGAAATTTTGCATGTGTTTGTTTTACTTATGTGGTCATCAATTTCCACTTTCAAATTGGGGGTTTTATGAGATTTGATTTTTCCCATTGCAACGTGGACCACCCTATTGCTTGCACATGCAAAATTCGCTTCCAAAAATACTATAAGTGTTAGTAAGTGCGTGCTACCTGTGACATTTAGTTGGTATTGCAAAGATAGAATTAAGTGGGAGTTGGAGGAGGGAACATGATCTGCTGATAGCAGACTCCTATTGCTTTTTCCCAAAAAGTACCCTTTTCGATGCACCATAAGTTACAAGGAATATTACATGTCAGCCACAATTAGACATCACTTATAAATGTGTTATGATTAAGAATATTTAACATAAATAGTATTACATACCCAATATTATTGAAGTGTTTGCCATCGCTTGCCAAAGCATAGGGCAGATTTCACAAAAAGATGCAAAATGACTTACCAAAAGTTACATTAGCACAAGTCTGATAAAGCAAGACATAATTGATTCGTAGCATCTCAGATTTCTCAGGGTGCTTTTTCTAATGATAGCAGGCAGGACAAAAAAAAAGCTGAAATCTAAATCTTTTATTGAATCAATCCATTAAATAAAATAATGGGTAAACACTGTTTTCTGTTGGATTGGCAGATCAGAAAAACTAAAAATAGCTATATAGCCTCAAGCTTGTCTTGTGCATTGTGCAATTGTCAAAAATATTCTGTCATATCAAATAAATGGTCTCACAAAAGTGTAGTAGCATTTTTCGAGTGCACCCCTGGAGGCAGTATATTTTTATGTAAAACCCTAACGCTTATTTGCATGAGCAATGGTACTCACAGTATTTTTTTTCATAGGAGAGGAGAATGGTAGTCTGACTGTTTCAAATTGGCATCTCCCAATTGAATAGAACAAAATTTAATAGATGTATGTTTGTTCTCAGCCACTTCTGAAAATCATATTGACTGTTTTGGCACTAGCCATATGGCATCCCAGTCTCTAATTCTTTGGAGATCATCATTTACATGATCTGCAGCTGATGCTGCATCTGTTGTGAGATGCAAGTATCATCTGCAAAATGGTATATATATGCATTACTTGATAGATCTTCAGATATATCATTACAGTCTGTCTCATTTCTGGAATGAGTGTCCGTCGTCAAAAATCTGACAAAAACAGCAGCAAAACATCACAAAAATGTGACAGAAAAATTACAAATTTGCTAATCATGAGTATGCGTATGTCTGCTGTGTGACCTGTACACAGTAGGAAAGGGTGGCAGCACTGTACATGCAAAATGTGGCTGTCTGCTTGTGTGGGGGTTCCACAAAAAAAATCACTTTTTGACATTTTAACAAGGTGTCATCCACTGCTTGCATAACAAATAAATAGAATTAGACTAACTTGACATATCAACCCAGTTTACAGATTAAAATGTCATTAATAAGAGAGTAATAATCCCATTTAGCCTTCTATTTACTGCAGCTGGCTGTTTCAAAACATGGTTTGCCTCCCTCTTTGGCAAATTTCCATGGGCTTCAAACAGGAATTAAATCCTTCAAATGCCACAATACAATTCACCATCAGTTCTCTAAATTACTTCTGTAGACTTCTTTGCGGCAGAAATTTCAGCACAAAGCATGAGGAATAAATCTATAAAACTTTTGTAATCACTTCCTGTGAAAGTATGTTTGCAAGATTAGCAGAACATAGGGGCCCAGCCTGCATGTGTTTTAAATGATTGTAGCTGTGATAACAATTCTATTCACTGATCCCCTTAATTGCTGGTTTTCAGTGGCCTTAATACATGTGTATCCAAACATCGAGGAAAATAGCAAAACAACACTTTCAACACGACCTTAAGCTGAAAACAACAGAACTTAAATACACTGTTATTTGAGATAAGTAATAGATAACGCCCTCGTTTGTGACGATATGCAATATATCCGAGGGCTTTAGCCCGAGGATTATTGCATGTCGTCACAAACAAGGGTGTTATCTAACTTATACCACTAAGTACAAAACAAATTAATTTAAATCCCTTTGTTTGCCTTCAATCCTTCTTGTTTGACAACATTTCATTGTATTTGTTGCACTTTCATGTTCCTCAGTTCATTTGAAGGTTGGCAGCCCTGAAGGCAACAGGTCAGAATTCTTTGTTCTCAGGAAATAATACAATACATTCATTTTGTAGATAGAAAGATAGATGGAAAGATAGGAAGATCAATAGATACGTAGATAGAAATAACACAATACATTAATTTTATAGATAGATATAGCTAGACAGATGGATAGACAGACCGATAGATAGATAGATAGATAGATAGATAGATAGATAGATAGATAGATAGATGGATAGGTAGGTCGATAGTGCAGCCCTCTCAGCCAAGGTGTCTTTGGGGAGGTTGATTATTACAGTCGCTTAGCAAAAGTTATTTTGAATTTATGAAAAACATTTGAAAAATAACAGAAAGCAAGAAGCAGGGGTTCGGGGGCGGCAGCCCCCTAAATAAGAAGAAGCAGGGGTTCGGGGGCGGCAGCCCCCGAATTAAGAAAAAAAAATAATTCTTTGAGCATGCCAAATGGGGGCAAAATTGTTGGTCTGCTGCTACGCTAGTTTTTTTTGCAGCTTGCCTGTCCCAAATGAACTATTTTATCAAGTGACCTTAAATTTGATCATTATTTCAGATATTGGTATAAAAAAGAGTGAATACATCCTTTTTATTGAGACCAGTTACACTTGATACAATCTTCCTCCTTGTTTACTATCTGTGTTGTTCAGTTTTAATCCTTTGTTGGTCAGTTTTGTTTCAGTGTTTCCTTCAATTTTGTCAACTTGTAGTCAGCCAAGCATGCAATATCATGGTCAGGTGTACGAGCTGTGATATGCATTATATCAGAGCGAAATCCTGCCTTCTGATTGGCCAGAAAAAGCAAACAGTGGTATAACTGTTGTCAATGATGATAGGTTAATGCACCTTATAATCCTAAATGGTTTGCTAATCAATGTCAACTTGGTTCACAGTTCTTTCGTGTTACATCATTGATTGTTTCAGTTTCCTTCACTGAACAAGTAAAGCACTTCAAGTGACAAATCCCTATAGAACCTCCCAAGAGTTCATGTCAAAGCCTATGAATATTTATATATCCCAAGCTTTGTAGGCATGCTGTAGATGAGGATTAATCAGGCTAATTAGAAAGAGACTGAAATAGTATCCTGTTTTGACTGAAGGAAGATTTCATCATGTATAGAGCTTCTTCCGAATCATCACTTACACTTAGGAATAATCCTGCTGTAAAATATATCAAAATTAAAAATATTGGATAACTGTATTAGACGATTGAAAATATACATTTTTGAAAAAATAGGTTGCCGGGGAGGTTTGCTAAATTCCATTTACTTAGCCGTGTAAGTCTTATACCATGCCATACCTCTCTGCCAGATAGGAAAACTCACCCCGACAGTGCAGCAATGTGAAGACTGTGACCTCGGTCTACAAAGTTCCCTGTGGCCTAATTGGTAAGTGCGCTTGTCAACTGGCTTTGAGGGCATGGGTTCAAATCTCACCCCGGGAACTCACTTTAATCCGAGCCCATGAGACATTAAATGGAGGCAGGTTGCATCCAGCATTCTTAGCTGCGGCAACTGAAAGACCCTGGGCATCCCTGAATTAATAGGGTATGTGCCAGATCACAGTCTTCCCATCCCATCATCATACGGTGATCGCCTGCCTCAATATAGCCCACTAAGGTGCTGCAGAGGCGTAAAACACAAAAACAAACAAACAAAACCTCAGTCTACAACTTTGCCATCAGCCAAATGAGGACCGGGTTCCAATTTACACCCAATTGTCACCGAAAAAATCATCAAAAATGGCAGGAAAATGAAAAATGCAAATGCGAAGAACTTTTTTTTGGTTCTGTCTTTTGTGCATTTTAACCAATTTTTCTGTACCTGTCCTACCGGTACAGACAACCTCTTGACTGGTTTTTATAGGTATAAAGTCAGTTTAATTGATTTTATAATTCCAGGAGAATGCTACTTTGTGTGTAAACAAAACACAACATGGTCTCTAGCATTAAAAATTATTTGAGATGTTATATTACAAAGTGGTCTAGTTTGACAGGGAAAAAGGTGTTGTTGCCAATCACAACAGATATTGGCGACTTTCCGAAAAAAAGACGAAAATTTGGTTTTAATTTTTATAGGAGCCAACACATAATATTTAATACTGCCAATCTGTCAATGTATGAATACATATGAACACGATGCATATATTCTTCATCCGTACTGATACTAGCTTAGATATAGATTGTCAATTTAGAAAAGGAAGGTGTTTGTACAGAAGACGAAAAATCTAGTGCTTGCAGAAAAACCGTTGGTGGCCATCAAAGACCTCAAAACAGTCCCTATCAAACACATTGAAGTAAGCTCTTCTTCTTCTGTAATGCTCTTCCATTGGGACATAATGGGGCTCCGGACAACCATGACTTTTTCGATTATTTAAAAACTTGTGAAAGTAGTTGGGAGTCACCCTACGCTGCTGGCGTCAATTGCTTTCAGCTGTTTTGTCTACTGCAGGGCTCCTTGAAAGTGGATGACTTGTGAAAAACTGTTGTCTGGGCTTTCAAAGTTCAAAATTCGTTGCTAAGTACCAGAAAAAGGCCTGCGCCGATTCTTGAAATTTCTTTGTTTGAAATAAGTTGCCAACTTGTCATTGAGTTGGCGGGAGATACGGGAGTAAGTGGGAGTTACGGGAGTTAGTGGGAGTTACGGGAGTTATTAGGAGTTACGGGAGTTAGGGGGAGAAATATTTGAAATATTTCTTGTAATAATATGCTTCGTGTTCATATGTATTCAAACATTGACAGATTGGCAGTATTAAATTTTATGTGTTGGCTCCTATAAAAATTAATAACCAAATTGTCTTCTTTTCTTTAGAAAGTTTCCAATACAAGATTTCTCTTGTAACAATTATCATGACATCGCAACCTAAACCAAGGAAAGAAAATGTTTTTTGAAGATGGCAAATAAAATGTAACTGATACATATATCTGTTGTGATTGGCAACAACACCTTTTTCCCTGTCAAACTAGACCACTTTGCAACATAACATCTCAAATAATTTTTAATGCTAGAGACCATGTTGTGTTTTGTTTACACACAAAGTAGCATTCTCCTGGAATTATAAAATCAATTAAACTGACTTTATACCTATAAAAACCAGTCAAGAGGTTGTCTGTACCGGTGGGACAGGTACAGAAAAATTGGTTAAAATGCACAAAAGACAGAACCAAAAAAAAGTTCTTCGCATTTGCATTTTTCATTTTCCTGCCATTTTTGATGATTTTTCGGTGACAATTGGGTGTAAATAGGAACCCGGTCCTCATTTGGCTGATGGCAAAGTTGTAGACCGAGGTTTTGTTTGTTTGTTTTTGTGTTTTACGCCTCTGCAGCACCTTAGTGGGCTATATTGAGGCAGGCGATCACCGTATGATGATGGGATGGGAAGACTGTGATCTGGCACATTCCCCATTAATTCAGGGATGCTCAGGGTCTTTCAGTTGCCGCAGCTAAGAATGCTGGATGCAACCTGCCTCCATTTAATGTCTCATGGGCTCGGATTAAAGTGAGTTCCCGGGGTGAGATTTGAACCCATGCCCTCAAAGCCAGTTGACAAGCGCACTTACCAATTAGGCCACAGGGAACTTTGTAGACCGAGGTCACAGTCTTCACATTGCTGCACTGTCGGGGTGAGTTTTCCTATCTGGCAGAGAGGTATGGCATGGTATAAGACTTACACGGCTAAGTAAATGGAATTTAGCAAACCTCCCCGGCAACCTATTTTTTCAAAAATGTATATTTTCAATCGTTTGTTACAGTTATCCAATATTTTTAATTTTGATATATTTTACAGCAGGATTATTCCTAAGTGTAAGTGATGATTCTGAAGAAGCCCTATACATGATGAAATCTTCCTTCAGTCAAAACAGGATACTATTTCAGTCTCTTTCTAATTAGTACAGAGGTCGGAGTTCATGCCATTTCATGTCTTCGAGATGTCTAAATCCCATGGCGACAGTCAGACAAAATTAGATTAACTCTATCGTTCCCATATACATATACATTTGATGAAATTACTACTGAGTTACTGCAGTTAAAACTCAAATTTGTGGAAGCTTCCCTGAAATTATTTTTCAGAATCTTATGTGAGTGCATCGCATCGGTAAAGGTAGCCATGGGAGCAGTTCACTTAGCACAATGACATATAATCAGTTTTTTTTTTCTGTGTAGTGCCGATATTTACGAAACGATACGATATGACATGATGCACTTTATTAATCACTTGCATGAATGTTGTTTTGACAATCTATATGCACTGTAACTAGACGTCACATATAAAAGGATCACGGAACTTAATTGGATACAACACAAAAGTGATAAGTAAATTGGATGTAATTGAATTTTACAGTGATTGCCTTTACAAGCAGTACATGAAAAGAAAGTAGAGATGACAGTAGAGTTACAATTTAGTTTAGCAATTGCATAATATAATCTAAAATTGCTTACATACTTCAGTCTTGTCCCATTAAAACCTCCAATGACATATTCCTGGGTTTTGAATCAGCATGCACATTTAGAATTGGAAATATTATGAGGAGATACCATAGGAAGGTGCAGAACATCCCCGGCAGGGCTGGCCCCTTTTCAAAAATTCTTATAGATATATATGAGGCGGATTGGGCCATTTTAGAAATAATTTTTCTAACCTTAAGAAAAAACACATAAATGCCCTGTTTCTTGAGAAGAAAAGCAGATAGAGACAATGATATTGACACCAAATCTCCGGAATACCTACATTCATCTTCAATGCATATTTTATTGCCCTCAATAGTGTTTCCAACGAGTCTCGCTTGTGACTCTTGAGAATGGTCATCGTCCAGTGAACGAGACTCGGGAATTTCTCAATAAATTAAATCTATGATCCTGTCCTTCCATAGGCACTATGATGAAAAAAAAGAGATTTAGTCATGCAATGGATCATATATTTTGGCTTTTATGATATCTTTTGCAGTTTTAATGCTTATCTGTGTGTTTTGTTTCTATAAATAACAACTAAACAGCCAGATATTATGTAATAGATAACGCCCTCGTTTGTGATGGTATGCGATTTATCAAGGCTTGCAGAGATTAATTTAATTGCATATCATCAAAAATAAGGGTGTTATCCAACTTATACCACAACAAATTCATTTTAAATCTCTTTGTTTGCTGTTAATACTTGTTGTTTGACAACATTTGATTGTACCAGTTTGCAAATGAAAGTCCATCAGATCACAAGCTGAAAGACAGCCCTTGAGGCAACAGGTCAGAATTCTTTATCATTTTGAAATGTTATAATACTTTTATAAATATCCATTTAGAAGGATAGAAAGATAGATGGATCTATAGATATAGATAGACGCGGATAAACATAGATTGAAATAGATGGGCAATATATAGACAGATATATAGACCCAGTCACACAGATATATAGCCATAGAAAGATAGATTGATTGATTGACAAATAGATAAATAGTGCAGTCCTCTCAGCTAAGGTCTTGGTGAGGCTGATCAGAGTGGCCAAGGAAACATTTATTTTGACAATACCAAATACATAAGCAAAAATAATAGAAAGCAACGCGCAGGGGTTCCGGGGCGGTAGCCCCCGAATTAAGGAACAAACAATTATTTGAGCTTGAAAAATAAGGCCAACATTTTTGGTCTTCTGCTCTGCGTTTTTTTTTTGCAAGCTTGCCTATCCAAAATAACTGATTATTTATTCCAGTATCAAAGAAGTCTAGCCTAAAGGTTTACTTTTGCAAAGATGATAACCAACAATGAATACATAGACAGTTTCTGCATGGTTTATGTTGCTGACAACAATTAGATTCATAGTAATTTGGCTTTTTTGGAAACATGTGCTTTTCACAAGATATTGTTATGATCAAACAGGAAGTGCAACAATAGTGCCACCCTACCTATCCATGTTGTTGGTGACTGACAAACAAAAGGCTTTTCTTGGAATTTCATTTTGAACAAACAAGCCAATCCTTCCTTAGTATTGTTAGTTGAAGATTGAAGGTGTAAAAGGTGTGGTATGTGAGTATGAACTTGTCAATTCCGCATTCAATGTATTTTCGCAAAGATGGTGTTGTAAGCCATGTCGAGTTGAGCACAGGCCTAAGCATAATAAGAGTATTTTCTTTATATGTCACTAGGTTAATTATTCAAAGGTGCTATGCTGTAACTCAGCCTGCTAACTTCATCTGGACAGGAAGTGGGTCACTTGTAGAATCAGCCAATGAGATAAGTTCTGACTAAGTTTGAATTTATAAGAGCTTCTCTGAAGGGTCTAGTTGAAAATTGACCTATTTTCTGTCCAGCAGGCTCTCTATGGCATGGCACCTTTGAAATACAATCACCAGCAACAAAAGAAATGCAAGACTTGATTTTGGCTTATAATTTTGTAATTTTGCAAGGACATTTTTTTTGGACAAAACGAATTATATGGTATTGATCCTCAGATCAACTACTGTCTTTGTGCCAAAAAAATCATTCAACTGTGAACATTTCCTGTCTGCCTTTTGACTTGTTTATCACATTTCAGTTTTGTAATAAAATATGACCTTACCAACAAGTTACACTAAAAATAAAGGAACCATTATAAATAAGGGCCAAACATGATAATAGCCGAAAAATTAGCGCAGCAACACTATTTTTGAATTTTACAGGACAGGAGTTTTGCACATTTCAAAATGTAGCAGACGAAATATCTGTGTTTCGGGCCCTTAGAATTGAGTTTTTTAAATAAAATTTTCAGACAATTTCACTATGTTGTCTAAGAATTGCCACAATTTTTTTCAGAGCAAAATTCCGAGTTTAACACACATTTTTGCGTCGATGAAGGCAATATTCTTCAAATCACATTAACATAACTTGCACACAATTTTAAAATAAAAAAACAATATGAATCAAAGCGTGAGATGTTCCAGATTATTGCGTCCAGACACGGACTAAACAGATACGCCAGTAAGAAAATTCTAGGTCCATAGTTCCAAGTAATGTTTCTTATTTCAGAATTGAAGTGTCATTCTAAAAAGTTCCTACAGGGGGTGTTGTAGTCTAGGACTCCAATAATTCCGGCAGTTTTGCCACTATCATTTCTTTCTGTGTATAAATGTCATTAGGCAAGCAAAATAGGCAGAAAGCAATTGGTTTTTGTTCTGGAAGTATCAGTGTGATTACGAGTAATGCTGTTCTAGTCCTCTCAATTTTCTAAACTCACTTGAGCAATAACAACACAGGTCTTATAAGAGCATTAGAAAAAGTTGAATGACTGAATGATGCAGTAGCAGTAAGAGTCACCAGACATATCAGGGAAGGTGACAAGCTTTGAAAATAACGAATGACAGTCTCAAGGATGCGGCATGCCCACCACTGGCATCAATACAAACAGTGATTCTGCTTTAAAGTGAATCTATTGCTCTTTTGGGGTCTCTGTTGTCATTTCCCAAATGGGTTTATTTTAATTTTTTCTGCCTATCTTGGTTGGCTGATACCATTTTTACACAGAAAGAATACCGTTGAACTATTGGAGTCCTAGACTACAACACCCCCTGTAGGAACTTTTCAGAATGACACTTCAATTCTGAAATGAGAAACTTTACTTGGAACTATGGACCTGGAACTTTTTTACTGGCATATCTTGTTAGTCCATTTTTGACTGAATCATCAGAACATCTCACGCTTTGATCCATGTTGTTTTTTTATTTTAAAATTGTGTGCAAGTCATGTTAATGTGATTTGAAGAATATTGCCTTCATCGTTGCAAAAAATTGTGTTAAACTCTGAATTTTGCTCTGAAAAAAATTAAGGCAATTTTTAGACAACATAGTGAAATTGTCTGAAAATTTTATTTAAAAAACTCAATTCTAAGGGCCCGAACCATAGAGATTTTGTCTGCTACATTTTGAAATGTGCAAAACTCCAATTTTCAAATTGTCCTGGAAAATTTAAAAATAGTGTTGCTGCGCCAATTTTTCGGCTTTTATCATCAGTTTGGCTATTATCAAAATGGCGCCTTTATTTTTGGAGTAACTTGTTGGTAAGGTCATAATTTGTTACAAAAACTGAAATGTGATAAACAAATCAAAAGGCAGGAAATGGTCACAGCTGAATGATTTTTGGCCCAAAGACAGTAGTTAATCTAAGGATCAATACCATATAATTTGTTTTGCCCAAAATAATTTCTTTGCAAAATTATAAGCCAAAATCAACTGTTTCGTTTCTTTTGCTGGTGGGTGTATGATGACAAGTCAGGCTCGACTATCTACCAGGCTCCAGCATTTGATTTGATACTCAGATTGATATGTTGTATGATTTACATGTATCATGTATGTTGGCTGTTTATGGGTTGGAGATAATTAGTACTCCAAACCATGTACATAAATAGCTCAAGGGTGAAGGTTACCTAATCCAAATTAGTGCCAAGGATATTCATTCACTGACACGTAATAATTGCTCGTGATTTATATGCCGAGTAGCAGAAGAGTGCGGCTGTTGACTCAGTGAGAGCTGGAGGCTGCTCCGTCTTCAGGTGAGTCTCCGTCCTATATCCGTACAGCATTTATAGTAATTACGTGTCATATGATAGGCGTTGTGACAGATAAAGGGTGTCTCCACAGGTTCAATGGTGCATCATTTACTGGTCTGATGTTTATGTTTGAATGTTTGGAGGTTGCCGGTGGCATTGTAACGGCGGACTATGTAGTGAGGCTTTAATAAACTGTAGTAAACAAATCTAAGGAATTTTGTCTTGTGTTGAGGCACAGTGTAGGGATGATAGGGAATCATATAATTGAAGATGACTAAAAAAATTATATTATGGTGTCTGATTTGTGTGGCGAATGCAATGCAGCCAAATTTCCAAATTTCCATCTCAATCCAAAGATGGACATATCGGTCATAAGTAAAGTATGTGACAATGATACTTAAAGTGCCAGTTACAGTAGACGAGTGCTTACAGAATTGGCCTGAATTGTTCCTTGTGATGTCATATCCCTATCCATGCCATTTTTTCTCTATCAGTCATATTAAGCAATTTATGATGTCATAGCCTAAAGCAATGTTATCCAAACGAGTGACCAACTGAGTGTCACTGAGGTCACAAGTGGCTCAATGACAAGTTGATAGCTTATTTCAATGTGTTTGATAGGGCCTGTTGTGAGGTCATTGATGGCCACCAATGGCCAGGGCTCCCAACCCCCTCCTTGCAGCCATCACTGAAGCACTGTATACATTCTAAATTCATACTCATAGTACGTTTATTTTAAAATTATATTTAAAATTGTATACAGAAGTAACAGAACATTAATTGAAGTAGATTTGTAAATTGCATGACCCCATTTGAAGTTTGAACAAGATTTATCAAGTTGAACTCGTGTATAATTTCCTTTTTAATTTCATCCATTAAATTCCAACACTGTTTCTAGCACTCTTTGCCACTGCCCTGGTATGCATTTTATTATAGACTGCATAAATTGTCTCCATTCAATTTACGTGTGAGTGGCCTCCCCATATTCCATGACCACCATTAATATCTGCTGGCCTCTCTCTTTTGCTGCTCGATTACAGTTGGAGAGCTTACCGCGAACCTAATTAAGCAGGCAGAGCAAGGATCATAATTACTGGAATGGCAACTGGGACATATTATATCTTCTTTTCTGTTCTTATTGCTGCCCTTCACAACTTGACATCAGGTTTGTTGCTTACCATTGCTTTATTATGATATTATATTAATTAATATACATAAATATATAAATATATATATCACTGTAACATAGCCATGTTGATCCTAAGGGATGACCATTTGATAATCAGGGGGGGGAGGGGGTTGAAGTTTTCCTCGGCGGGAAATTATTTATTTCACGGTGACGATGGCAGTAATTACTATCTATTTCAAGTGTGCGAAGCATTGCGTTGTTCATTCATAAATCAGAATTATTCTACTTCAAGACAAACCAAAATTATTTATTTATTTCACCAAAACTGAGCAAGAATTTTTTTTTCAAAATCACTCCAAGCCCCCCTGAATATTAAATGGCCATCCCCTAACGATACATAGGCTTATATATGCGTAAGTCATTACCATACTTACGCTGTACATGTGTGATCTGGTCACACGTTATACCTGGTGATATCTGTGTAACATATATAATATATGATGGCAAAAAATATTCAATTCATGATTATATATATTATTTGGAATACATAGTGTAAATTCAAGGAATCAATTTACTGTTGAAATATCTGCAGTCCAATATATATAGCAGTCATAAGATTTTTTTTTTTAATTTCTTGGATTGCAGATTTTCCAGCGACATTAAAATTAAATGTCGATATTATATTCACAAAGATTTAGTGTGAGTGAAAAATTACTAGACTCTCCAAATGAACTGATTGCATTTGCTTTTCTAAATTTGGCATATTTTACTCTTGTCAGATTAATATGAGAACTGCTTGCATGGTAGCCATGAGCGCGGCTGACCCAGCACAAGGACACGTAACTCTAAACATTTGGGAGGAGAGTATAATTTCTTTCTGCAGTTCTGCAGTTCTGCAGCAATTCTGCAGGTAGCTGCAGAATTCTGCAGTTCTGCAGCAAATTCTGCAGTTCTGTAAGAAGCTGCAGAATTCTGCAGTTCTGCAGCAAATTCTGCAGTTCTGTAAGAAGCTGCAGAATTCTGCAGTTCTGCAGCAAATTCTGCAGTTCTGTAGGAAGCTGCAGAATTCTGCAGTTCTGTGGCAAATTCTGCAGTTCTGTAAGAAGCTGCAGAATTCTGCAGTTCTGCAGCTCCCAGCAGGATTTTTGAAGCTTTGTTACTTGATTCAGCTTATTGCAATGCATCTGCAAGGTTCAGACCTCTTTCACAAGGTGTTGCCGCTACCCAGGAAACGTTGGTTTGGGGGCGTAGCGGTTTAGGGGTCGGTGGGGGGGGGGGGTTTGGGGATTTGGTGCTCGTCAGGTTCAGCAGCGTTTCTGAAAAAATTCTGCAGAAGAATATGTAATTCTGTAGGAGTTATGCAGCTTGGGAGGTTTTATGCATTTATGCAGCCAGCTGCAGAATTCTGCAGGAAGCTACAGAATTCTGTAGGAAGCTGCAGAATTTCACAAATTCTGCAGCCACCTGCAGAATTTCACCAATTCTGCAGCTACCTGCAGAATTCTGCAGTTCTGCAGCAAATTCTGCAGTTCTGTAGGAAGCTGCAGAATTCTGCAGTTCTGCAGCTCCCTGCAGGATTTCTGAACCTCTGTTACTTCCTCCAGCTTATTGCAAGGCATCTGCAAAGTTCAGGCCTCTTTGACAAGTATGTTGCCGCTACCCAGGAAACGTTGGTGGGGGGGTTGGGGGTTTGGGCGGTCATCTGTCTCAGCAGCGTTTTTGAGAAAATTCTGCAGCAAAATCTGTAATTCTGTAGGAGTTATGCAGCTTGGGAGGTTTTATGCACTGCTGCAGAATTCTGTAAGAAGCTGCAGAATTCTGCAGGAAGCTGCAGAATTCTGTAGGAACCTGCAGAATTTCACAAATTCTGCAGCCACCTGCAGAATTTCAACAATTCTGCAGCTGCCTGCAGAATTCTGCAGTTTCTCAAAAAATTCTGCAGGAAGCTGCAGAATTCTGCAGTTCTGCAGCTCCCTGCAGGGTTTTTGAAGCTCTGTTACTTCATTCAGCCCATTGTAATGCATAGATCTGCAAAGTTCAGGCCTCTTTGACAAGGTCTTACCGCTACCCAGGAAACGTTGGTTTGGGGGCGTAGCCGTTTGGGGGTCGGATGGGGGGTTGGGGGTTTTTTGTGTGCTTGTCTGGCCTAGCAGCGTTTCTGAAATAATTCTGCAGCAGAATATTAAATTCTGTAGGAGTTATGCAGCTTGGGAGGTTTTATGCACTGCTGCAGAATTCTGTAGGAAGCTGCAGAATTCTGCAGGAAGCTGCAGAATTCTGTTAGAAGCTGCAAAATTCTGTAGGAAGCTGCAGAATTTCACAAATTCTGCAGCCACCTGCAGAATTTTACCAATTCTGCAGCTGCCTGCAGAATTCTGCAGTTTCTTAAAAAATTCTGCAGGAAGCTGCAGAATTCTGCAGTTCTGCAGCTCCCTGCAGGATTTCTGAACCTCTGTTACTTGCTCCAGCTTATTGCAATGCATCTGCATAGTTCAGACCTCTTTGACAAGGGTCTTAACACTACCCAGGAAATGTTGGTTTGGGGGGTCGGGGTTTGGGGGTCGGGTGACGGGGTCGGGGGTTTTGGTGCTCATCCGTCCCTGCAGCATTTCTGAAAAGTTTCTGCAGCAAAATCTGTAATTCTGTAGGAGTTATGCAGCTTGGGAGGTTTTATGCACTTATGCAGCTAGCTGCAGAATTCTGCAGCAAGCTGCAGAATTCTGTTAGAAGCTGCAGAATTCTGTAGGAAGCTGCAGAATTTCACAAATTCTGCAGCCACCTGCAGAATTTTACCAGTTCTGCAGCTGCCTGCAGAATTCTGCAGTTTCTTAAAAAATTCTGCAGGAAGCTGCAGAATTCTGCAGTTCTGCAGCTCCCTGCAGGATTTCTGAACCTCTGTTCCTTGCTCCAGCTTATTGCAATGCATCTGCATAGTTCAGACCTCTTTGACAAGGGTCTTAACACTACCCAGGAAATGTTGGTTTGGGGGGTCGGGGTTTGGGGGTCGGGTCACGGGGTCGGGGGTTTTGGTGCTCATCCGTCCCTGCAGCATTTCTGAAAAGTTTCTGCAGCAAAATCTGTAATTCTGTAGGAGTTATGCAGCTTGGGAGGTTTTATGCACTTATGCAGCTAGCTGCAGAATTCTGCAGCAAGCTGCAGAATTCTGTTAGAAGCTGCAGAATTCTGTAGGAAGCTGCAGAATTTCACAAATTCTGCAGCCACCTGCAGAATTTTACCAATTCTGCAGCTGCCTGCAGAATTCTGCAGTTTCTTAAAAAATTCTGCAGGAAGCTGCAGAATTCTGCAGTTCTGCAGCTCCCTGCAGGATTTCTGAACCTCTGTTCCTTGCTCCAGCTTATTGCAATGCATCTGCATAGTTCAGACCTCTTTGACAAGGGTCTTAACACTACCCAGGAAATGTTGGTTTGGGGGGTCGGGGTTTGGGGGTCGGGTCACGGGGTCGGGGGTTTTGGTGCTCATCCGTCCCTGCAGCATTTCTGAAAAGTTTCTGCAGCAAAATCTGTAATTCTGTAGGAGTTATGCAGCTTGGGAGGTTTTATGCACTTATGCAGCTAGCTGCAGAATTCTGCAGGAAGCTGCAGAATTCTGTTAGAAGCTGCAGAATTCTGTAGGAAGCTGCAGAATTCTGTAGGAAGCTGCAGAATTTCACAAATTCTGCAGCCACCTGCAGAATTTTACCAGTTCTGCAGCTGCCTGCAGAATTCTGCAGTTTCTTAAAAAATTCTGCAGGAAGCTGCAGAATTCTGCAGTTCTGCAGCTCCCTGCAGGATTTCTGAACCTCTGTTCCTTGCTCCAGCTTATTGCAATGCATCTGCATAGTTCAGACCTCTTTGACAAGGGTCTTAACACTACCCAGGAAATGTTGGTTTGGGGGGTCGGGGTTTGGGGGTCGGGTCACGGGGTCGGGGGTTTTGGTGCTCATCCGTCCCTGCAGCATTTCTGAAAAGTTTCTGCAGCAAAATCTGTAATTCTGTAGGAGTTATGCAGCTTGGGAGGTTTTATGCACTTATGCAGCTAGCTGCAGAATTCTGCAGGAAGCTGCAGAATTCTGTTAGAAGCTGCAGAATTCTGTAGGAAGCTGCAGAATTTCACAAATTCGAGGTATATATTTTTCACTATTTTACATGTGGACGAATTTGTAAACCTGCAAAAACGAACATATACACGAATTTTGCATTTGTGTAAGTGCCAAATATTGCATTTCACGAATTTGTACAGGTGTAATTACGAACATACTAACCCTGAAATTGCCTAAAACTAACTCTAACCCTCATTCTAAGCCTAAACCCTAATTATCTAGCACTTCCACGAATGTTAGTTTTGGCAGGTCCACGAATGAATAATAAAGCACATCCACGAGTGTTAGTTATTACATATACACGAGCACTTTTGGTCGTTTTTACACATCCACGAACTCGTACATGCTCGTTTTTACACCTCCACGAATTCGTGAACATGCCAAATAATGAAAAATATATACATGATTCTGCAGCCACCTGCAGAATTTTACCAATTCTGCAGCTGCCTGCAGAATTCTGCAGTTTCTTAAAAAATTCTGCAGGAAGCTGCAGAATTCTGCAGTTCTGCAGCTCCCTGCAGGATTTCTGAACCTCTGTTACTTGCTCCAGCTTATTGCAATGCATCTGCATAGTTCAGACCTCTTTGACAAGGGTCTTAACACTACCCAGGAAATGTTGGTTTGGGGGGTCGGGGTTTGGGGGTCGGGTCACGGGGTCTTGGTGCTCATCCGTCCCTGCAGCATTTCTGAAAAGTTTCTGCAGCAAAATCTGTAATTCTGTAGGAGTTATGCAGCTTGGGAGGTTTTATGCACTTATGCAGCTAGCTGCAGAATTCTGCAGGAAGCTGCAGAATTCTGTTAGAAGCTGCAGAATTCTGTAGGAAGCTGCAGAATTTCACAAATTCTGCAGCCACCTGCAGAATTTTACCAATTCTGCAGCTGCCTGCAGAATTCTGCAGTTTCTTAAAAAATTCTGCAGGAAGCTGCAGAATTCTGCAGTTCTGCAGCTCCCTGCAGGATTTCTGAACCTCTGTTCCTTGCTCCAGCTTATTGCAATGCATCTGCATAGTTCAGACCTCTTTGACAAGGGTCTTAACACTACCCAGGAAATGTTGGTTTGGGGGGTCGGGGTTTGGGGGTCGGGTCACGGGGTCGGGGGTTTTGGTGCTCATCCGTCCCTGCAGCATTTCTGAAAAGTTTCTGCAGCAAAATCTGTAATTCTGTAGGAGTTATGCAGCTTGGGAGGTTTTATGCACTTATGCAGCTAGCTGCAGAATTCTGCAGGAAGCTGCAGAATTCTGTTAGAAGAGCTCTGCAGAATTCTGTAGGAAGCTGCAGAATTTCACAAATTCTGCAGCCACCTGCAGAATTTTACCAATTCTGCAGCTGCCTGCAGAATTCTGCAGTTTCTTAAAAAATTCTGCAGGAAGCTGCAGAATTCTGCAGTTCTGCAGCTCCCTGCAGGATTTCTGAACCTCTGTTACTTGCTCCAGCTTATTGCAATGCATCTGCTTAGTTCAGACCTCTTTGACAAGGGTCTTAACACTACCCAGGAAATGTTGGTTTGGGGGGTCGGGGTTTGGGGGTCGGGTCACGGGGTCGGGGGTTTTGGTGCTCATCCGTCCCTGCAGCATTTCTGAAAAGTTTCTGCAGCAAAATCTGTAATTCTGTAGGAGTTATGCAGCTTGGGAGGTTTTATGCACTTATGCAGCTAGCTGCAGAATTCTGCAGGAAGCTGCAGAATTCTGTTAGAAGCTGCAGAATTCTGTAGGAAGCTGCAGAATTTCACAAATTCTGCAGCCACCTGCAGAATTTTACCAATTCTGCAGCTGCCTGCAGAATTCTGCAGTTTCTTAAAAAATTCTGCAGGAAGCTGCAGAATTCTGCAGTTCTGCAGCTCCCTGCAGGATTTTTGAAGCTCTGTTACTTCATTCAGCTTATTGCAATGCATATGCAAAGTTCAGACCCCTTTGACAAGGTCTTGCCGCTACCCAGGAAACGTAGGTTGGGGGCATAGCTGTTTTGGGGTCGGGTGGGGGGTCGGGGCCTTTGGTGCTCGTCAGGTAGCAGTTTGTGGAATGACCTCTATCAAAATTAACTTTCATAGACGTTCTGCCTCTCTGCTCGGCCAATTCTTAACCAAATTTCATTCAGTAAAAAGTTTCAGGTACCCTACAACCAGGTCTATAGACTGCAGTAGTCAGTCTTTGTCTGTTGTTGTTTCTTTTCGCCGTACGATACATTTTTCGGCGATCGGTCAGCAGGAAAAAAATGTCATTTTATAAACTGTTGACAGTGCTCTGTCAAAATCAACTTCCATGAACGTTTTGCCTCTCTGTTCGGTCAATTATTAACCAAATTTCATTCAGAAAAAAGTTTCAGGTACCCTACAACCAGGTCTATATACTGCAGTAGTCAGTTTCTGTCCGTCTTTGTTTCTTTTCGCCGTACGACACATTTTTTGGCGATGGGTCACCTTGCAAAAATGTCATTTTATAAACTGCTGACAGTGCTCTGTCAAAATAAACTTCCATGAACGTTTTGCCTCTCTGTTCGGTCAATTCTTAACCAAATTTCATTCAGAAAAAAGTTTCAGGTACCCTACAACCAGGTCTATATACTGCAGTAGTCAGTTTCTGTCCGTCTTTGTTACTTTTTACCGTACGACACATTTTTCGGCGATGGGTCAGCTCGCAAAAATGTCATTTTACAGTGCTCTGTCAAAATAAACTTCTATGGACGTTTTGCCTGTCTGTTCGGTCAATTCTTAACCAAATTTCATTCAGAAAAAAGTTTCAGGTACCCTACAACCAGGTCTATATACTGCAGTAGTCGGTTTCTGCCGTCTTTGTTTCTTTTCGCCGTACGACACATTTTTCGGCGATGGGTCAGCTTGCAAAAATGTCATTTTATAAACTGCTGACAGTGCTCTGTCAAAATAAACTTCCATGAACGTTTTGCCTCTCTTTTCGGTCAATTCTTAACCAAATTTCATTCAGAAAAAAGTTTCAGGTACCCTACAACCAGGTCTATATACTGCAGTAGTCAGTTTCTGTCCGTCTTTGTTACTTTTTACCGTACGACACATTTTTCGGCGATGGGTCAGCTCGCAAAAATGTCATTTTACAGTGCTCTGTCAAAATAAACTTCTATGGACGTTTTGCCTGTCTGTTCGGTCAATTCTTAACCAAATTTCATTCAGAAAAAAGTTTAAGGTACCCTACAACCAGGTCTATAGACTGCAGTAGTCAGTCTTTGTCCGTCTTTGTTTCTTTTTGCCGTACGACACATTTTTCGGCGATGGGTCAGCTCGCAAAAATGTCATTTTACAGTGCTCTGTCAAAATAAACTTCCATGGACGTTTTGCCTGTCTGTTCGGTCAATTCTTAACCAAATTTCATTCAGAAAAAAGTTTCAGGAACCCTACAACTAGGTCTATAGACTGCAGTAGTCATTCTTTGTCCATCGTCGTTTCTTTTCGCCATACGACATATTTTTCGGCGAACGGTCAGCTCGCAAAAATGTCATTTTACAAGCTGCAGAATTCATTGCAGACGAGCACCAAAACACCTGCAGGTGCAGGAAGAAATTTAAGTGTACTGGAATTCTGCAAGAAGCTACAGGAAGCTGCAGAATTTCAAAACATTTTTTTGAAAAGGGTCTTGCCATTACCCAGGAAACGTTGGTTTGGGGGTCGGTAGGGGGGTTGGGGGTTTTGTGCTCCTCTGTCTCTGCAGCATTTCTGTAAGAAGCTGTAGAATTTCACAAATTCTGCAGCTTCCTGCCCTGACCCCCCCATCCGACCCCCAAACCGCTACGCCCCCAAACCAACGCTTCCTGGGTAGCGGCAAGACCTTGTCAAAGAGGTCTGAACTTTGCAGATGCATTGCAATAAGCTGAATGAAGTAACAGAGCTAAAAAAACCAGAACCGCAAGCAGTTTCAACGCTCGTCTGTTAATATGAAATCTATCAATGTGTGCCAGATTATCGCCCACAGGCCAATACCTAATTTCATAACCCTAAGCGGTATTTTGAGGTTACAATGGGCGGTTCAAGAATGAAGAAAGATGGCTGCCAAAATGACCACAATCTTAAATTTATCTACAATTTACGGATCCATGCCCACAGGCTAATACCTGTACGTAATTTCATAACTCTAAGCGAAAAAGTAAGGTCAAAATGGGCAGTTCAAGGATGTCAGACATTTTGAAGTGACCATTTTGGTGGCCATCTTGGATTTCACAACATGTTCCCGATGCATGCCCACAGGCCAATACCTGTACCAAATTTCATTACTCTGAGAGGAATATTGAGAGTACAATGGGCGGCTCAAGATATTATGGAAGATGGCTGCCAAAATGGCTGCCATCTTGGATTTCTCAATATGATCCTGATCAATACCCACAGGCCAATACCTGTACCAAATTTCATAACTCTTCACGAAATATTGAGATCACAATGGGCAGGTCTAGAATGAGAAAGATGGTTGCCCAAATGGCCATGACAAAATGGCCGCCATCTTGGATTTCTCAACATGTGCCCGATCGATACCCACAGACCAATACCTGTACCAAATTTCAATTCTCTAAGCAAAATATTGAGGTCACAAAGGGCAGTTCAAGAAATGAAGAAAGATGGCTGCCGAAATGGCTGCCATCTTGGATTTCTCAACATGTTCCTGATCCATACCCACAGGCCAATACCTGTACCAAATTTCATAACTATAGTGAAGTATTAAGGTGACAATGGACAGTTCAAGAATGAAGAAAGATGGCTGCCAAAATGGCCACCACAAAATGGCCGCCATCCTGGATTTCTCGACATGTTCCCGATCCATACCCAGAGGTCCAGACCTGTACCAAATTTCATAACTCTAAGTGAAATATTAAGGTCACAATGGGCAGTTCAAGAATGAAGAAAGATGGCTGCCAATATGGCCGCCACAGAATGGCAGCCATCTCGGATTTCTCAACATTTTCCCGATCCATACCCATTGCCCCATACCTGTACCAAATTTCATAACTCTAAGTGGAAAACTAAGGTCACAAATGGACACTCACACAAACCTTAACCGGGACAACGACGACGCCCACGCCAACGATCGAGTGACGACAATAGCTCTTCGTTTTCAAAGAAAACGGACAAGCTAAAAAATCATGCAGGGTGCTGCCAGAATTCTGCAGCTTCCTGCAGAATTTCATAAGAAACTCCAAAATTCTGCAGGTGGCTGCAGAATTGGAGAAATTCTGCAGGTGGCTGCAGAATTGGAGAAATTCTGCAGTTTCCTGCAGAATTCTGCAGCTTACTGCAGAATTCTGCAGCTAGCTGCATAAGTGCATAAAACCTCCCAAGCTGCATAACTCCTACAGAATTAGATATTCTGCTGCAGAATTTTTCAGAAACGATGCTGGGCTGGACGAGCACCAAAGGCCCCGACCCCCCCACCCGACCCCCAAACCGCTACGCCCCCAAACCAACGTTTCCCTGGTAGCGGCAAGACCTTGTCAAAGAGGTCTGAACTTTGCAGATGCATTGCAATAAGCTGGAGCAAGTAACATAGGTTCAGAAATCCTGCAGGGAGCTGCAGAACTGCAGAATTCTGCAGCTTCCTGCAGAATTTTTTAAGAAACTGCAGAATTCTGCAGGCAGCTGCAGAATTGGTGAAATTATGCGGGTGGCTGCAGAATTTTTGAAATTCTGCAGCTTCCTACAGAATTCTGCAGCTTCCTGCAGAATTCTGCAGCTGGCTGCATAAGTGCATAAAACCTCCCAAGCTGCAGAACTCCTAAAGAATTAAATATTCTGCTGCAGGATTTTTCAGAAACAATGGTGGGCTGGACGAGCACCAAAGGCCCCGACCCCCCCACCCGACCCCCAAACCGCTACGCCCCCAGACCAACGTTTCCCTGGTAGCGGCAAGACCTTGTCAAAGAGGTCTGAACTTTGCAGATACATTGCAATAAGCTGGAGCAAGTAACAGAGGTTCAGAAATCCTGCAGGGAGCTGCAGAACTGCAGAATTTTACAGCTTCCTGCAGAATTTTTTAAGAAACTGCAGAATTCTGCAGGCAGCTGCAGAATTGGTGAAATTATGCGGGTGGCTGCAGAATTTATGAAATTCTGCAGCTTCCTACAGAATTCTGCAGCTTCCTGGCTGCATAAGTGCATAAAACCTCCCAAGCTGCAGAACTCCTACAGAATTAAATATTCTGCTGCAGAATTTTTCAGAAACAATGCTGGACTGGACGAGCACCAAAGGCCCCGACCCCCCCACCCGACCCCAAACCGCTACGCCCCCAGACCAACGTTTCCCTGGTAGCGGCAAGACCTTGTCAAAGAGGTCTGAACTTTGCAGATACATTGCAATAAGCTGGAGCAAGTAACAGAGGTTCAGAAATCCTGCAGGGAGCTGCAGAACTGCAGAATTATGCAGCTTCCTGCAGAATTTTTTAAGAAACTGCAGAATTCTGAAGGCAGCTGCAGAATTGGTGAAATTATGCGGGTGGCTGCAGAATTTGTGAAATTCTGCAGCTTCCTGCAGAATTCTGCAGCTTCCTACAGAATTCTGCAGCTAGCTGCAGAATTGCATAAAACCTCCCAAGGTGCATAACTCCTACAGAATTACAGATTTTGCTGCAGAGACATTTCAGAAATGCTGCAGTGACAGAGGACCAAAATTGCAGAACTGCAGAATTCTGCAGCTTCCTGCAGAACTGCAGAATTTTGTGCAGAATTCTGCAGGTGCAGGAAGAAATTTAACTGTACTGACATTTGGTTGTCACTGACACTGAGTACTTTAGGGTAGTAATGGTCGCAAAAATTTGTAACTGACTTCCTGGAAAATCATTTTGACTCTTCTATCATAATCATAATGACTATGTTGACTATGTACATAAGTGTCCGAAAGGTAGTTAGATTGATCATCATCTGGTAGCTTTACTTTGATTACCAGAGTGGTACAGCTTACTAATGCAATATTTGTTTCATCAATTGACAACGTTTTAATAATTTTGACTCAAGGAGGTGTCGGTTTAGGCACCAGGAATTACCACTCCAGCATCAGCCAACCAATCTGTGTGAATCATTTGTATATTGTTTTAAACTGTTGAGATGGTCAATAAATTGAAATTTAAATTTAAAAAAAATCTTGACCGCCCTGTGTTTAGAGTGCTGTTCCTGTGTACTGCTAGCGTCCAACGGAAAACCTAGTAAATCACATTTTGCAATATCTTAGAAAATGTTCATTTAAAATCCAGCCTTTGCAATAAGAGTTGCTGGGGTTACCATGGGAAGTCTTCAAAGGTTTTCAGAAAAATTTCAAAAATATCAGTAATTCACCTATTTTATGTCACATATTAGTTTTTTGGGCAAATCCTTTCACTGCTTTTAGGCAGCTGGGTGGCTGAGTGCTTATAAGGTGCCTATCTCCTCTGCTGAAGGTCTATGTTTGCATGGGTTTGAATCCTGGGTGGGGAATTCAAAATTTTCAGTGAACCTTCATGAGCAAAATCCCAGCTGGATGTCGTTCGGATGAGACTTTAAATTGGTGACCTTGTATCAGTGTCTGTGCTGGGCAAGTAAAAGATCCCTCACATGGGGTAAATGTGTAATATGTTGAGGACTACCACTCTCTCTCCCATCTGATCAATCAACCCTCATGAGTGCTGAGAACTGGGCCTAGAGGGCTGCACTTACCATATCTATCTATCCATCTATCTATTTCACCTGCAATAGACCCCGAAGTCGACTACAGAAAGTCTACTAGTCAAGTCTCAGTTAGCTTTCCAAGCAGCAAGTTGAAGTTCACTCAAGTCAAGTCAGACTTGAGTCAGCTAAAGTCAGGTCATTGTTGCATAACTTAACCATTTTTTACCTCACAGAAATGCTTTGAGGGCGTGGGTTCAAATCTCACCCCGGGAACTCACTTTAGTCCGAGCCCATGGCACATTAAATGGAGGTGGGTTTGATCCAGCATTCTATGCTGGGGCAACTGAAAGACCCTGGGCATCCCTGAATTAATAGCCAATAATAGGGTATGTGCCAGACTCACAGTCTTCTCATCTCATCATCATACGGCGATCGCCTGCCTCGATATAGCCCACTAAAGTGCTGCAGAGGCGTAAAACACACACAAACAAACCTCACAGAAATGGGTTTGGTATCATTTTAAACAGCATAAAGAGCACAGCACAATCCCTACAAATCTCTCACATTTGCTAACTGCACAATTCTCTGAGTGCACAAATTTTGAGAATTGCGAAATTATAATGTACTGTTAAAGAGTATTTGACAAAAACTCCTAATAAATATTATTAAGATACTGAAGTGAGCTGAACTTAATTGAAGTCAAGTGAAGTCAGACTTGAACAACTCAGCCGACTAGTCAGTTCTTGCCAAGCAAGTCAACATTGTTAACTCTGACTGACTTCGGGGTCTAACCTGCAATATTTCTATTTTTCCAAGTTTCACATGATTTTCATAATTGTCAAAGGAACATTTCATTCCATGTTTGATTTTTATGTGAAGCTTTTTAACCTTTAACAATTAGACCCAAAAGATAGTAAATCACAGTACAAATTCAGATTTGCAATTGAAAAACATAGTAAAGAACACATAAGGGTGAAAGCACAGTAAGCGCCTCAATATTTGGCCCTTATGACCTAAAAATTATTTTCATTTGAAGTGCAAGTGTAGTACATCAATTTTAACCTAATAATGAGTAGAATACAGAATTATGTTTGTCTAATAAATTAAGACTGGTATTTGCTGGGCTGCTATGGACTACATTATGAAAGTTCGACGAAAATCTAGATTTTTCTGCTGAAATGGACCATTGGCTTTTCAACAGTTTTCGCTGATGTGATACAGACAGTTTGAATGAACTGTGACAAATTCAACTTTTGAGCCTTGTCAGCATTCACTAAAATAATCTAAATTTGTCACTAAACATGGTATCCCTGGTTTATTCGTGACATACCAGACCTCCAAACATTAGTTCCCAGACGAATTTGAACATTTTTGTGGACGTAATGGACGGACATTTACACTTTTTAGCCTGGTGTCCAGTGTATAAGTTAAATTCATTGTGTTTTTTAATTTTTCGGTTGCATACGTAGGTAGTGAGAGATAGACATGCATTTCCATCTCAAATGACATGTTAGCTGGTCTTTAATTCATTTAAATTACCAAAAAATCAGTTGTGGACGTAATGGACGGACATTGATTTTAGCCATTAAAGCTTCATGTATCTTACAATCATCAATGGCCATTGGAACTTTTTTGCTGAAATTTATTAAACCAATATCATATCTAGGGAAAAGCGCCAAATTCGGCTAATTATGACATAAAAATACCCTCCAGCGAGCCTTTTGAACCCCTGACTGTAAATTTGCAAAAATATGGTTACAAACAGACCTTTCCTTTGGACGTCATGGCTGCAATAATCATCATATTGAAAAGTCAGCTAATGGTCCCTACAGAAGGCAAGGGAGATACAGTAGACAGATAATGTCACCAGCAGAATGTGAACTAAATATTAGGCTTCAGCATTGCTGCAATAGATGGTGCTTCAGAAAAAGGGCCACTGGTTACATGCTAAATTGACAAATTATATCCACTTAAAAAGGTCTGCCCAGAGCATGGTTTTAATTGTATGCTCATGAAAAATGCCTAAATTTCTTAGATTTACTTCTTGATCAAGCTTAAATACTGCACTGTTTCTTCTTCATGTCAGAAATTGGTTTCTAGGACGCTAAATTTACTTTTATCTGATCAAAATGCAATTGAGGCCTTTACTGTGCTTTCACCCATAAAAGCTTTTTCAATTGCATTATCCAAAGAAACATTTACTACTTTTCCCCCTTTTGAAAAGATGTTGGCCAGTGGACTCACTAGAATTTGCCAGTGCCATTCCGGGGTTATCGGTCGCATCTGCAAAATTTAAACTGCAGAAATATATACAAAATGTCTTAAAAACCTTTTTTTAACTCAATTCAATTTGGCCCAAATTTTGACTTGCAAGGTTTTTCCATTGGAGGCTAAACTGCTCATGCATACTGTGAACACTTGAGCAGGAATGCCTTAAGAAATTGAGTAACCTTTGAGGTGACTGTTAAATTTAGTGTTTCATTAGAGTACCTGAAATATCATCCGAAAGCTTCAGAATATAATATTACTTGAGATCAACTCATCATTATTCTGCAATCTGAGCAACTGGGTGAGCCTCACTGGTTAATGAAGGTCATTTCTTGGTTAAAAATAACTATGATGAAGGAAGAGGGCCATCCACTTCTGGTCTTCCTGTTGCACACTTCCGTGCCCTTGCCAGTCACCAGATTCCTCAAATATGATCCTTGTCCAACATAACATGATTCAGATTGATTCTTTGGATTTTGTACATGTGTAGGGGAAACGGGGTAAAGTGAATCGCAGTACACAGTGAATCATTGAATCAATAGACTTCCTGGGATGCTGAATAGAATTATTTCTATATATTTTCATGTGTTTGATGTATTTCATGAGCACTTAACTTAATTAGGTATGTAATTTGATAAAACATACACCATTCGGACATTATGAGGCAAAATATCATTTTTAGCATGAAAACATGAAATTTTTAGAATGCTTTATAAATTTATTAAAAAGTATAGAGAAATTCTTTGAATTATTCCCTGCAATTGAAATATGTGTGACAGGAACATCAAATGGAAATAATTACCAAGTGATTTGAGAACATTTGGATCAAACTGCAAAATATGCTGAATTATGTGAAAAGTAGTCATGTGGGGAACAGTGGATCGGGCACAGTGAATCACTATGTTCTCCATTGTAACACTAGAAACTTCTCGCAAAAGCACCAAGAATAGTGTACCGTAGAACGGGGTGACTTTGAACAGTTTTCACCTCAATGCCCTTCTCTTTAAAAATATATAAGATCTATGTAGTATTTCATGGGATAAAATGTTGGCTACCAGCATGTAGTTAACCTGTGAATTGATATTTTCTGATATGCATCATGTATATGCCTGAGTCAGTGGATAAATGGGCGTTCAAACTCACCCCGAGATCCGAGGGACTTTGAACAGAGTGAGTTTCAATGAAAGAAAAACCTCAATTTTCAGAAAACAACTGTTTATTTGTATCTATGAATTTTGTAGGGCTTGATCACCTTTCCCTAAAATATTTCACTTTTTAAAAATTTAATATTTTGTGACATTTTTATTCTTGATCTACTTCTGTGCCTTTGGAACTGGATGATTGCCTAATATCAGTGAGATATGCCTTCACACATTGAATTATATGCATAGTATTATGAAATATGATACATCAGTGAATAAATTATAGTTTACCTGAAAATGTGATGGTCTCTGCGCCCACCATCACAATGTGATGTTCAAAGTCACCCCGAAGTGTGTTACAATTAAACATCATCCACTTATATTATTTCTTTTCGGTCTTTCTGAACCGCCTTCGACAAGTTTCTGGTGGATTTTGCAAGTATTTGAGTGACATCCTAATAAGGCAGGTATTTGTAAGGCCAGGGGCATTCAGTACCGTTGTAGGCACAGAAGTTTACAGGCTATGGTAATGATATTTTGCAAAAAAAAAGCATGCTGAGTTTATTCATCAAAATCAACAAAAAAAATTCCAGTCGCAATGACTTAATGTAGAAAGAAACTAGACTTTAGTAGAATATACTCAGAAGTGAAATACTTCCAGTACCTCATTTAACTTTGCATTCACAGAGGATCAAACTTTTTCGGAAAAGTGTTCAAAGTCACCCCTGCTGTTCAAAGTCACCCCAGCTGTTCAAAGTCACCCCGTTCTACGGTATATTGATAACCGCACTTGTGACAATTTATGTATTTAAGGACGTAAACTGCTATCCATTGGACTTAAAAGGGTATTTTTAAACAAGA
>JAPTHN010000158.1:588373-626687 GCA_026936325.1 Platynereis dumerilii
GTCTCGAAGACAGGCTCTAATGGCGAGATAGGTTCCACCTTCAACCACATTATGTTAATCATTTTGTTAGCAAACAATTTTTCCTGCAATTTCTTGTCCCTCATATTTTTCTAAATTGTTTTTTGCAACAGTTTTTTTCCCCCCTAATTTTTTCCCACTGTTTCTTATTAGGTAATTTTTTTATACTTGCTACTAATTTGCTCATTACAGTCTATTATCTTCGAAAATTTGTCTTTTGGGGTCCAGGTGGTGGTGTCTTCGTGCTTTGGCATTTACATATATTTGTGGGTAATAGGGAGATTTATCCCTCTATTTCGGGTAACTACTCGTATCATGGCCAACAGTCCAAGTATTAAAAGGACAATTGCTTTTTAACCAATTCTTAAAATATATGGTCATTCTCTTTAGCATTCTGGATATTTGATTGGTAATTTACAATACTCTGTATATCCCAGAGAATTCTCAGAATTTCTAAGATAAATAGTTGTTAAAATCTGCCAATTGAGAAATCTTTAGTTAAAAGCCATGCCCATGGCTCTGCCGTAATATCTTCTGCTTTGATAGTTTTATTAATAACTTTATGTGGTTCTCTCAAGAAAGGGGTGACCGGATTTTAATCTTGCTGTGTTGTTTTACACTAATTACTTGCTATAACCCCCTGCCTTGAGCCTCAGGTCAATGGACTCTAAACTTGACACATATTTAAATGTGATTAGCAGTGGATTGGCATTCGAAGGGTTGTGTGACCATGCACATGTTGCCTTATTAAAGGTTTTTAAATCTCTTTGTGTTTGCTCAAAGTTTATTTTGTTTTGTTTAAGCTACATGTATAAGTCAGTTATATATCTTGTTTTCGTGAATGTGTGATTTAATCCTCAGCTAAAGTCTTGAAATAAATCCCATACTCCCTCAAACGTGGGATAATTAGCACAAGTGGGACTTATTGCGGTGAAACACAGGCTTGTGATTAGTAGTTGACAGAGGTCATGGGTAGGTAAGGTGGCACTGTTGTTGCACATCCTGTTTGATCATAACAATGTCTTGAGAAAAGCACATGTCTTTAAAAAAGCCAAATTACTATAAATCTAATTGTTGTCAGCAACATAACACCATGCAGAACTGTCTATGTAGTCATTGCTGGCTATATCTATGCAAAAGTACACCTTTAGATTTCTTTTCTACTGAATTAAAGGGTTTCAAAATTGCCAGGTGAATTGGCAAAGTTGTCTGTGTTGACATGGTTTTGGGAGAATTTCAATCTCTTGTCTTGCATTTTATCATCTACGGGGCAATATGGTTAATTTGCCCTCTCCAGGTATATCCCTTGCAATGAAGGTCTAGTAAGTAGATAGTCCCATGTCGATAAATAGATGTTAAAATGTCCAATTAAGATATTCTTTGGCAAAAAGTGCATGTCTCTGACTCATATCCTTATGTTCTGATACAGTGGCGTGCAGTGGTCCGAAAAAGGGCCTGGGCTCATGAAAAATTTTAGGGCACCAAATGAGAATCGCGTTACGCCATGCGCATACTGGTTGCGCGACATACGCGTAGGCTACTAGCTGGTAAATGAAATAGTATTCAATTTTTTGGGTACTCAAAGGTGCCCCCCCCCCCTCCAATATGAAAACTGTGCCTTAAGTAATTACAAAATACAACTGTGCCACCAGGAAAATGAATAGCATGACCATCAAGGGGCAGTGCCCTTCGCTTGCTCATGAACGCCTGATGATGCCACTGATCTTCTCATGGTTCAGGGCAGCAAAAAAAAATTTGATCTCAGGGGCACTTTTTCTGCTGAGGGGGCAGAGGGCAGGGGCTCAAGCCCTGGTAGCCCCCCTGTCTGCACGCCACTGTTCTGATAGTGTTTCAAGAGGCCCTGTTACAAAATAGCAGGCTGGATTATCTTGTTTAGCATTTTTTGGCATTGACTGTTTGTTATAATCACCTCTTTGGCACCTCAGGTCAACTGAGTCCACACTTGAAATGTGATTGCCACAGCAATAGGTTGTGTGAGCATGAGAGGTGTCGAATGGTAAGAAATATATTTGGACGCCAAACAGAGAGAAACACCAGTGCACATTGCCAGATTCCAGCAAAAAGCTTTGAAGTTGGATGTGCAAAAGGCTCGGTGTTTGACCAGCAAACTACCGGAGCTCTGGGCCATGAGGGCTCCAGTGCCCTGGATAAGTTTGAGGCTCAGCTCTGGTAGGCTCCTGCCCATTTACACCCCTGAATTACAGGAATTCCCCATTTGCGGAACAGAAAAATTGGTTATGTATATATAATATATAAAGAGAACTTTCTCGTTAGTAAATGTAATTCTACTTTCTGTTTTGCATATTACAGTACTTTATCCGGAGAATTTGTTGTAGACTCTATACTATCAAAATGTAATGCCAGACTTAAGTTTCTGTACCGTTACAAAAATATTCTAAACTTTAAAACCAAACAATTATTGGTATCTGCACTAATTCAAAGTCATTTTGATTACGCATCAACTGCCTGGTACTTCAGCCTCAACAAAAGCCTTAAAAAAACAACTACAAGTAGCCCAAAATAAAATGGTCCGATACATGTTAGATCTTGGCAGTAGAGCCCATATTGGACAAACAGAACTCGATCGAGTTAACATGTTATCCGTAGCTGACAGGGCCACGCAGCTGATGCTTAATCATATGTACAACATTCACAATAGAACAGCACCATCATATCTATGCAGTCAATTTAAAACCATCACATATGCCTATAACACCAGAAGATCATCTCATAACAACCTCATCTCGAAGTCAACCCATGGATGCGCCAATGCCAATTTCCACGCAATAGGATCAACTGAATGGAACCGTCTCCCAGAAGCGATCAAAACATCAAATTCAAAAGACACTTATAAGATTCACGTTAAAAAATTTCTAAAAGCTCAAAGTCACCTTAAAGAAACTAATGTCTACCTATATTATTAATATTTATTCAATTTTATAAGAATCTAATCACTGTCAATGAACTTTCTGGAGTCTCCCACCAAAAGGACCACAATGGAAATAAGATTAATCTTTATTGTGTCATCCTACTGTCTCATTTCTATGTACAGTGAATAAAATCAAATCAAATCAAATAAACTTTGCATAGAAAAGTAAAATCTAGGGGTCGTTTTGCAAACGATTATTAAAGAGCTTCTCGAGTGTGTCTTAAACCATTACCCATGATTGAACCCTTTGGGACAACTGTTTTTAGATTTAACCTTTTACTTCTTGTATTCTCTAACCTTACCGCTTGCCTTCAGTTCTTCAAGTGACTCATGATGAATGAGCAAGCTTCTAAAGAGACTCCATATGCATTTAATTTTCCTATCAAAAGTCCATGTGGTAAACTGTCAAATGTTTTGAAAGATCGATTGATATACACAACCAACATGACAATTATTATGGTGAGTTTTCCTCCAATTTTCAACACATTTCACATGAACGTTATTGCAGCTATAATGTTTCCGATAAGCAGATAGATCATTCGACAAGAAAGTCAACATAAAATCTAGTAATTGATCACAAAGAACTTTCTCAAATATCTTTGAGGTGGAGGAAAGCACACTTTATTGCCTATAATTTTCTCAAGCAAGCTGATCTGATTTTCGATAGAGTGGTGTTCGAGTTCCTTAAAGAGTTAAAAAGTCAATTTTTGTAATCTTTGGGGAGATTTGATCAAACCAGTTGCTTTGTTTGGTTGAAGACGTTTACGTTTTTTCAGCACTGATTATTGACTAAGTGTTGTGAAGTTAAACTGTTGTTATTGTTTGTGTAGTCATTGATTAGTTTCACGCTTGGATGATCCTTGTAATGGTCGATGACCTGATCAGCTGACATTTCCATAACTAGTGGGAGGGTTAGCTCAGTGGTAGTATGCCGAGTGTTCCTCCACCAGCGGCATTTTCATGCCTTAGGAGGGTCTCCTGCCGTTTTTGTTTTATTTAATTTTCGATTTAAATTTTAAAAACAATTGTTTTGTTGGTGTTTATTCTTTCTCTTTTTTTTATGCTGGCTTCTTGAACTTTAGGACAAGATTTGTTATAGTACAGTATTGGCTATGCAGCCAGCATACTATACTGGCTGCCCCATACTGAAAAGTGTCAACCGGTTTGGTCCCCACCATTTAGTTATATCAGCAAGAGCATTACAAAATATCTGATGATCACAAATACTTAATATTGTTGCATTGATGTAAAAGTACACCTGCCACTCATTAATCGACCAATTGGTGCAGATACAATTGTTGCAGGACCTGAAATAATTGGGGGTGAGTTGTAACAATTGGGGGTGAATAGTAATGAGAGCAGTTTGTTCTATTTATAGGTCCAATTTCTGTGTGGCACATACTTGGGGTGATTGACAGACTGTTAGTGACTTACAGTTAGTGACTAACTGGCAGTTAAAGACTAACAAACAGTAAGTGAATCAACAATGGTTAGTGCTTACTAACAGTAAGTGACTAACAACAGTGACTTACTAACAGTAGTGACCAACTGATGAACAACAGTTAGGGACAAAATGACTTACTAACAGTTACTTCCTAACAGTTAAGGACTAGCTGACTTACATTACTAACTAACAGTTAGTGACTAACAGTGACCAACTAACAGTTAGTGACCAACTAACAGTTAGTGACCAACTAACAGTTAGTGATTGGTGACAGACTAACAGTTGGTGACTGACAAACAGTTGATGACTGACTAACAGTTAGTGACAATTAGTGACTAATTAACAGTTTTTGACTAACTAACAGTTTTGACTAACTAACCGTTTTTGACTAAATAACAGTTTTTGACTTACAGTTTTTGACTACTAACAGTTTTGACTACAAATAGTTTTTGACTAACAGTTTTGACTAACTAACAGTTTTGACTACTAACAGTTTTGACTAACTAACCAATTTGACTTGAAGTTTTTGACTACTTACAGTTTTTTACTAATAGTTTGACTAACTAACAGTTTTTGACTAACAGTTTTTGACTAACAGTTTTTTTTACTAACTAACAGTTTTTGACTAACTAACAGTTTTTGACTGAAAACAGTTTTTGACTAACAAAACAGTTTTGACTACTAACAGTTTTTTTTTACTACAAACAGTTTTTGACTAACAGTTTTGACTAACTAACAGTTTTTGACTAACTAACAGTTTTTGACTTACTAACAGTTTTTGACTAACTAACTTTTTAACTAACAGTTTTTGACTGAAAACAGTTTTTGACTTACAAAAAAGTTTTACTAACAGTTTTTTTTTACTACAAGCAGTTTTGACTAACTTACAGTTTTTGACTGACTAGCAGTTTTTGACTGACTAACAGTTTTTGACTAATTAACAGTTTTGACTGACTAACAGTTTTGACTACTAACAGTTTTGACTACTAACAGTTTTGACTAACTAACACTTTTTCACTAACTAACACTTTTTCACTAACTAACACTTTTTCACTAACAGTTTCTCACTGACTAACAATTTTTGACTAACTAACAGTTTGTGACTAAATAACATATTTAGTGACTAACAAATAGTAACTACCAAAACAACGGACTTAATGACTAACAGGTAGTCACTGACTGATGAACAACAGTAAGGGATGCCTGATTAACTGTTAGGGATTGACAGTTATATATAGAGACTTACTAATTAATAGTGAGTCATATTGAACCTGTGGCCCCCCATATGAACTTGCCAAATTCCAGCTAAACTGTCATAGGAATAAAAATAACAGTCAATACAATACACAAGTTAGTGTAGATCAGCAGAGCAGGTATAAGAAGCTATAAGAGGATTTATAGATGAACCCATGCATATATGTGTGTTCCAGACCTAGTTAGTGAGAGATATAGAAAAAGTATAGTTGGTGTCTCCAGAGTATCGCATGCCCCCCTTGGGATGAAGAGATAGAGAGGGTGAGAGATAGACAGATAGATAGATAGATCTATCATGGGTTCATCTATAATTCCTCTTATATCTTCTTATACCATATCATGGGTTCATCTGTAGTTTCTCTTATACCATATTTTAAAATTCTTTTGGCAAAACATACTCTTATTGTAAATTTTGAAATCGTAATCACTACAGCCAGCATATATCTTTTTTTTCAAAAAGATTTTCTTGTTCTCAATAATATTGCCAGTTTCAACAGAGTGCCAGAGTGAAAATTTCTTTTGGGAAAACCCATTCAAGTTCCACATCACAGCTTGGTACCCAATGGGCTGCCAGAACAACTATGCGTCATATAATCCATGTGTTTACAAAAATTAATAAAGCCTTTTGTTTATTGCAAGGTCCGTTGAAGTTTAAAGTTGTAAAGTCGCAAGTGTGCAAGTCTGCCAACCTGCAAATGAACTGAGGAACATGAATGTGCAACAAATACAATGAAATGTTGTCATTAAATGGCAAACAAAGAGATTTTAATTAATTTGTTTAGTATTTAGTGGTATAAGTTAGATAACACCCTTGTTTGTGACGATATGCAATAATCCTCGGGCTAAAGCCCTCGGATATATTGCATATTGTCACAAACGAGGGCGTTATCTATTACTTAAACTGTGATGCTCAGTTTTATTGTAAGCCCATTGGCTGTGAGCTGTGATGATGTGGTTGCAGGGACTATCCAGACAAGATGTACTCTGACACTGTTGATACTGTAATGTTTAGTTTTGGTGGATCTGACCCAGTTTAAAATGACATCACAGCTTGTAGTTATTTTACATATGTTGCAATGCCAGAGAATAGAGTCATCTCTAACATCACACTTCAACAGTAAAGAGAAGAACGTGAGATTCCACATAAATATAACGAGGAAATTAGTTCTGGCTGACAGTGACAAATTGTGCACAAGGCTATCTGAAGTATATTTAGATTCAGAAGTACATTTAGATACGAAATTTCACTGTAATTACACAGTCTCTGCCAGGCAGCTCCAGTCTGAACTTGCATACCTCTTCCATCTTGCATCTCTCTGCAGTATCATATGTTGCAGTCGTAGTTATCCTATATGCACTGAGAAGTTCTGAAGTTGTCAACAACATGATGACTTCATTAGAGAACTCATGCGTCATTGTGAATCAATCCGCTTGTTGTAAGATATCAACCCTGATTAATTTCATATATTGGCTTTTTCCAGTCGAGTCGAATAGCCATTACAGTTGACTAATGTCAAGTGCTTACAGAATTGGACTGAAATGTTCCTTGTGAGGTCATATCCTATGCATCCCATATGATCTCTAATACTCATAAGCAATTTGTGAGGTAATATCCTATACTTTCAATGCTGTCTATACAAATCATCCGCTGAGTCTTTATGAGATCACAAGTTACTGAATGACAAATTGACAGTTCATTCAATTACAGCCAAACACTTTGATATAGAATTAGAGTGGACTGTAGCACTGTGAAAATGGCACTTTGTGACTTATGATAGCCGATGAAGTGTCATCTTCTCTACTTTCTACATGGGAAACATAGAGGCTGTTTGATTAGTCATGATCAAGAGAAAGCCATTTGACTTCTCATAACGGATTTTAGAGTGAAAATCAGATGCATAATCCTTTCATTTGGCTGTCACCAACAAGTGGGATAAGTCTCCTTCAATCAAATTAACATTGAAAGTATTGAGTTTGATCATGACAAATCATCAGCATGATGACACACGAAGTGCCATTTTCACAGTGCTACAGTCCACTCTAATTCTATATCAAAGTGTTTGGCTGTAATGCCATGGAAAAAGCCTGCTGTGAGGCCATTGATGTCCACTGGCAATTGAATGTTTACAAGTATATGGAAGGCAGAGGGATATATAAAATAGGAAGATATATAGAAAGATGGATTCAGATGGATAGATGCTAGATAGATCTATGGATTACACTGAAAACTGTCTATGTTAGATTGTTGATTTACATAATGGTAAAAATTAATAATAGTATACCACTCTTTGCTTTTTTGGCCAATCAGAAGGCAGGAGTTCGCTCTGATATAATGCACATCACAGCTCATACCATCCTCCCATTGCAGGGTTCGTTTACACTTACCCTGTCAACAAGCACTATAAAATGATGGAGTTTTATGAATATGATAATCTTTTTACAGTTTTTTTCCGGCGTTTGAAATCTGTGATTTAAATAATTTTTAGTGGTTTTCTGCAAAGAAAATACTTAAAACAAAAAACAAGACAACATTGACAACATTCAAACATTCATTCAGTTACTTTTAACAATGCCAAACTGTGAATTATGTCTTTCATGCCGGAGACTTGTTAATCCTTTAATGACTACTTCACTGAAACATTGTGCATGTGGTCAGGGTGGGTTCACTGGCCTACACTGAGAGGTGAGGATGGCTCATACACCTTACCATGATATTGCATGCTTGGCTGACTACAAGTTGACAAAATTGAAGGATACACTGAAACAAAACTGACCAGCTAAGGATTAAAACTGAACAATACAGACTGTAAGTAATAGATAATGCCCTCGTTTGTGACGATATGCAATATATCCGAGGGCTTTAGCCCGAGGATTATTGCAGTTCGTCACAAACAAGGGTGTTATCTAACTTATACCACTAAGTACAAAACAAATTAGTTTAAATCTCTTTGTTCGCCATTTAATCCTTCGTGTTTGACAATTCATTGTATTTGTTGCACATTCATGTTCCTCAGTTCATTTGGAGGCTGGCAGCCCTGAAGGCAACAGGTCAGAATTCTTTGTTCACAGGAAATGATACAATACATTAATTTTGTAGATAGATAGATAGAAAGATAGATGGATTGATAGATTAGGTAGATAGAAATAGCACAATATATTAATTTCATAGATTAATTTTATAGATAGATAAATAGATAAATAGACAGATAGATAGATAGATAGATAGATAGATAGATAGATAGATAGATGGATAGATGGATAGACAGATAGATAGACAGATAGATAGATAGATAGATCGACAGTGCAGCCCTCTCAGCCAAGGTCTCTTTGGTGAGGCAGATTATTACAGTCACTGGGCAAAATTGGATGTTGAAGTTACAAAATACATCTGAAAAAAATAATAGAAAGCAAGGAGCAGGGGTTCGGGGGCGGCAGCCCCTGAAATAAGAAGAAAAAATAATTTTTTGAGCTTGTCAAGTAGGGCCAAAACTGTTAGTCTGCTGCTCCGCAATTTTTTTGGCAGCTTAGCTATCCAGAATGAACTTTTTTATCAAGTTACCTAAAATTTGATGATCATTATTTTAGATATTGGTAAAAAAAAGAGTGAACACAGCCTTTTTATTGAGAGCAATCACACTTGATTCAATCTTCCTCCTTGTTTGCTCTCTGTGTTGTCCAGTTTAATCCTTTGTTGGTCAGGTTTGTTTCAGTGTTTCCTTCAATTTTGTCAACTTGTAGTCAGCTAAGCATGCAATATCATGGTCAGGTGTGTGAAGTTGAAAACAGAAATTGAATGTCATGTTTTAGCACATGTGAATATTTTTAAATAGCATGATTATTTTGAATTTCGAATTTTTGCTTCTCTCTTTTTTTAAATAGAAACATTTTGAAAGAATGTTATAATAATGGAACCAAATGCATGTCCTGTCACATTCACACAAAAAAATACCCCCAACAACTGTCAGTTTTGACACATACACGCGCGTGGATGTGTCAAATAGCGCACGCGTGAAAAATCTACGCGCGTGGACATGCTTTACAGCGCATGAGTGGACATGCTATACAGCGCATGAGTGTACATGCCATACAGCGCGTGAGTGGACATGCTCTACAGCGCACATCCAAATTAGTGAGAGATCCCAGGGGCGGATCCAGGAATTTTGGAAGAGGGGGGGGGGTCCTTAATCTGGGCCTTCCTCATGTATTGTTCCAATGAACAAAATTTCCGACAAAATTGGTTTTTTAGATTCAAAATGGTTTTTTGAAAAACCAAATTTCAATGCAAAACCAACATTGATTTTTTTTAAAAATCCATGTTGGTTTTTTGCATTGAAATTTCGTTTTTCAATGAGATTGTAAGCTCATTTCTCCACTTGTAATGTGAGCTTATGGCAGTTTAAAAAAAAATCCATGTTGGTTTTTTGCATTGAAATTTGGTTTTTCAAAAAACCATTTTGAATCTAAAAAACAAATTTTGTCCCGACATTTTTTAGAGTGCACACTTCCCCTACAAACTAATAGGAGAGCAGAAACCACAATCTTAAGACCCCTCCTCCATCTCCCATGGCTACGCCACTGCTGGAGGGGCTCCGGTGTTCTGATAAAAAAACTGCGCTGGAAGGCATGTCCAAGCTCGCGCTGGATGGCATGTCCAAGCTTGCGCTGGATGGCATATCCAAGCTTGCGCTGGATGGCATGTCCACGATCTCATATACACGCATGCGAGTGAATGCAGGTCCACGCATGCGCTGGATGACATGTCCACATGTGGTCGTAAACGCATATACAAGCGTAATGATGCGCGCAAATACATGTACACGCGCGTGTATGTGCGCTCACTACCATGCGTGGATGTGCCATATTTGGATAAAAATATATATGGATTATTCTGTGTGAAGACAAGAGTCTATTTTAAAGCTGTATTGTCTCTCAATTTATAAGTTGCTTAGAGGTCTTTGCAGATTAGAGGTCCACGCGGTTTCAAAATGAACATTCAACTTGCTCTTGTGATGTCACGGGCTAAAAGGTGTTTTAATGATCTTGTTTGTGTTAGATGTCATTTGATCAGTTTGTTCAGCATATATATCTTATCTGGCAGCACAGGTGCGAATAAACAGACTAATTAACTCATTTATGTATGTACCTAGTAAGACGATTTGGAAACTAGCAGGTAACTGTTAATGACATGGCAAAGCCAGTTTGCAAATGGAAAAGAAAACAAATGAACCGCCAATCTGCAAAGAGCCTTAAAAGAAATATTAGAGTCAAAAGGAGCATGTTGATTTAATCTGATGGTAAATTATTATGTCCAAATTAATTAAGACATATATTATATCCTGCTCTGATGGCTTTATGCCATTGCTTTTCGCAAGGCTTTTTCTGCAAAACACTTCGGTGTGTGACTCGCAAGTCCTTCTTAAACACCAATGCAAAACAAACTGAGACAAGCAAACGTACTTATTGGGCTAATGCTCTGCAGTCCAGGTGGTTCCCTTAATTGTGTTTACTGTTTTTGTGAAACCTGACATTTGACTCTGTGTGGCATCATGTCAGTCTAAAACATGACTAACCCTTACTCTGCACACAAGAGTTCATAATTGAACTTGCCCAAGAGGCTGCAGCAGTGATCGGCCATGAGCAGTGAACACATGCAGCAACTGCCAAGCAACTGTGCGAGTGTGCGAGGAGTACATAATTTCTTTCTGCAATTCTGCAAAAAAACTGCAGAATTCTGCAAAAGACTGCAAAATTCTGCAGTTCTGCAGAATTCTGCAGTTTCAAAAAAATCTGCAGAATTCTGCAGTTTCAAAAAAGATCTGCAGGAAGCTGCAGAATTCTGCAGTTCTGCAGCTCCCTGCATGATTTCTGAACCTCTGTTACTTCCTCCAGTGTATTGCATCTGCAAAGTTCAGACCTCTTTGACATTGGGCTTGCCGCCACCAAGGAAACATTGATTTGGGGGGTTTTGGGGGTCGGGGTTTTGGTAGTCCTCAGTCATTGCAGTGTTTCTGAAAAGTTTCTGCAGCAAAATCTGTAATTCTGTAGGAGTTATGCAGCTTGGGAGGTTTTATGCACTTCTGCAGCTAACTGCAGAATTCTGTCGGAAGCTGCAGAATTCTGCAGTAAAAAAAAACTGCAGAATTCTGCAAAAAACTGCAGAATTCTGCAGTTCTGCCGCAAATTCTGCAGTTCTACCAGGTAGCAGTTTGTGGAATGACATTTTTGCGAGCTGACCGATCACAGAAAATGCAGAAAAAAGGGTCTTACAGCAAAAAGAAACAACGATGGACAAAGACTGACTACTATAGTCAATAGACCTGGTTGTAGGGTACCTAAACTTTTTTCTGAATGAAATTTGGTTGAGAATTGACCGAGCAGAGAGGCAAAACATCATTGGGAAGTTTATTTTGATACAGCAGTTTGTAAAATGAAATTTTTGAGATCCCACTTGTTTCTTCACTGTCCTCATTCTTGTATAGGTTTTCTACTGGTACTGGGGTATCCCACTGGTTTCCTCACTGTCCTAATTTTGAAAAAAGAACTGCTCCCTCGGGGTTATCCGACTGGGCCATACCATACAAACGTTTCCTGGGTAGCGGCAAAACCTTGTCAAAGATGTCTGAACTTGCAATAATCTGGATTAAGTACCAGAGGTTCAAAAATACTGCATGGAGCTGCAGAACTGCAGAATAGTGCAGCTTCCAACAGAACTGCAGATTTTATTGCAGAATTCTGCAGTTTCCCGCAGAACTGCAGATTTGTTTGCAAAACTGCAGAATTCTGCAGTTTTCTGCAGAATTCTGCAGTTTCCTGCAGAACTGCAGAATTTATTGCAGAATATGCAGGTGCAGGAAGAAATTTAAGTGTACTGGAGTGCGCGTGTGGTGGAACAACTTCCTGAAAGTTTAAACTGACACATTATATCCTCTATTGTCACTCCACGTAGCTACTTCATTTTAGAATATCGGTAGTAATACGAGGGGTTTTCCAAAAGTTCTGTCCAACTTGCCATAACTTTTGCAATATTTAACATATAAACATGATATTTGTGTCAGATAATATTGAAGTAATTTCCAAATGATCCTGAAAAAATCAGATCATAGAAACAAAAATAAATGGTAAATTTGTTGCCATGGAAACCACAAGTCATGAAATGCGGCCCAGGGCACCACGAGGGTCACTCCATGTCAAATCAGGCAAATTTTCAGAAAGTCCCTGCTCGATCGTCTCAGATCTTCTTGAAACTCCAGTCAATTATTGGCCTGATATCCGAATGAGGATTTCCAAAATAATAGCTTCCACCGACACATAGTTTTTGATATACAGGCCCTTAAGCGGAGGGGGTTGTCAACAAGATTTGAAGAAAATCATTCTGGACCATTTTTGGAGCTTCACTGTGGTTAGAGATTTAAAGTTACATTCAACATTGCTTCAGCACCTCTTTTGCTATTCCTAGTGACTAGGGAAAACATAGTTTCATTAGCCTACACAGTTTCATGAAGTCATGGGATGCCCCCAAACAAGGGCATTTGTGCTGCAGTGACTCAAATTGAACATGTCATAATTACCAAATACATGACCTTATGTATATTCTGTGTCCATAAATCATTATTTTGCCTATAAACTAATAGATTAGTGATGATTTGGTTGAAAAATGTTAGCTTTTTGAAGCATATATGTTGCACTACAAAAGTTCAAATATTGACTTTTTGTCAAAACGAGTCTTCCTTGACAGGGCAGGGCTCGGTCCTGACACCTGGTACCAGTCCAATATTCTGTAATATTGCAGAAGAAAGGGTGAGACAAAACATATCTGAGAACTGACTTGGTGATTTTTTTCTAAGTTGAACATTTTTTGGGTTAAAATTATGTAAATTGGCACTTATCGCCGAAGTCTTTTTTATTCACAGTTCCAAAGGAAAAACATACAAAGTCATCAAAATAACCTTCTTAGTGCTGCAAAAATCATGAATATGGCAGTGTACACTTGTCTTACTGTAATAATCACTATTTACGGTTTAAAACTTTAGGTCCTCACTTCAGATACCATTGTCTGAGAGACTGAATATTAATGTAACCATTAATTAACATTGATGAAAAATCTTTGCCTCTAATATTATTTCAACTGAAACTTATCAATTTTAGTGAGAAAAATGTTCTATTCTTGATTTGAATGTTGATAATCTTTTCTTAATTTATTTTACATTAACATGGTTTTCACAGAAGTCTCTTTGTGCAACAATAATTTTTTTCAAAGTACTCTCATCATCAAGGGTGTAAATTAAATTTTGTTTCGATGAAGTTGGCAGTGTATTTATGCCACACAAGAAAGATGTGCTCCTTGTACATATAACACTCATCAGGCCAAAACATCTCATGAAATCAAATTTTAACGCCACATCAACTCTATGAATGGGCCAAGACCCATTTATCTGGAAATTGTTCCTTCCTAGTTCAATCACAAAGAGTTCAGAACAACATATACAAACACCAAACCAATGTCCAGTATTAGCAAAGTTGAATCAGTAACTTGAAAACTGTGCCTGGCACAAGAACTCATCATGCCTTTTGAATTATCAATGACAAACTCTGTATGTACCGAGTTTCATCAGATACTCTTGGTACCACAGCGCATGATTGGTGTGTAGGCACAGTCAAGGAATTTGCAAGACATATTAATCAATCAATCAATCAATCAATTAGGTTGTCTTCAATCAATTTAATGCATCCCAAAGGCCCAACAAGGTCATTGTTCTGGATAAAACATCCTGACCAGTGCTTTGCCCCAACGGAGCACAACTTGTGTGGCATGAGTGCACTGCCAACCATATCTTCAAAGCAAAATCACACCCTTGATGACAGTACTTTAAAGAAAATTATTGTCGTTCTTAGACATTCCTGTGCAAACTATTTCTATGCACAATAAATGCAGCAAAGATGATCTCAATATTCAAATTAATTTAGAATAGAGAATTTTGCTAACTAAAATTGATTAGTTGCATTTCAACAGTGTTGAAACATCCATTCTAAGTTTTTTGTCCAATGTTAAATTAATGGTTACATTAATATTCTGTCTCTGGGAGCATGGTATCTGAAGTGAGGACCTTTGGTCTTAAACCATGAATAGTGATTATTAAAGTAAGACAAGTGTACAATGTGATATTCATGATTTTTGCAGCACTACCAAGGTTATTATGATGACTTTGTATGGTTTCCCTTTGGAAATATGAAAAAAATTGACTTTAGCGATAAGTGCCGATTTACATAATTTCAACCCAAAAAATGTTCAACTTAGAAAAAAATCACCAAGTCAGTTCTCGCATATGTTTTGTCTCACCCTTTCTTCTGCAATATTACAGAATATTGGACTGATACCAGGTGTCAGGACCGAGCCCTGCCCTGTCACGGAAGACTCGTTTTGACAAAAAGTCAATATTTGAACTTGTGTAGTGCAACATATATGCTTTAGACAGCTAACATTTTTCAACCAAATCATCACTAATCTATTAGTTTATAAGCAAAATAATGATTTATGGACACAGAATATTCATAAAGCCATGTATTAAGTAATTATGACATGTTCAATTTGAGTCACTGCAGCACAAATGCCCTTGTTTGGGGGCATCCTATGACTTCATGCAACTATGTAGGCTAATGAAACTATGTTTTCCCTAGTCACTAGGAATAGCAAAAGAGGTGCTGAAGCAATGTTGAGTGTAACTTTAAATCTCTAACCACAGTGAAGCTCCAAAAATGGTCCAGAATGATTTTCTTCAAATCTTGTTGACAACCCCCTCCGCTTAAAAGCCTGTAAATCAACAACCATGTGTCTGCGGAAGCTATTATTTTGGAAATCCACATTTGGATATCAGGTTAATAATTGACTGAGGTTTCAAGAAGATCTGAGACGGTCGAGCAGGACCACTGCCTGTGTTGACATGGAATGACCCACTAGGGACACATATTCATTATATCTTGTCAAAAAATGTAATTTTTACCAGGTTTACAGGACAAGAAACATATCAAAAATAATCCCTAACATTTCACAAATTTGTGTAATAATGAATTTGACATTGAGTACATTTCCTCTGAACTTATATCTCTTAAAAGATCAAGGCCTCATAATCCTCATGTTAAGATCACGGTTGGTGTTTTGCAGATTTTTTGTTCTTTACGATGGGTCTTCCATAAGTTCTGTCCAGCCTGTCACAACTCACAACCTTTGCTAGATTTTAAATATAAAAATGATATTTGAGTCAGTTGTAATTGAGATAATTTGCAAATGATCCCCAAAAACTCAGATCATAGAGATAAAAATAAATTGTTAATTTGTTGCTATGGAAACCAAATGTCATGAAATGTTGCCGAGAGCTTGTTAACAGACACATACTTGACATATCGTGTAAAATATGTAATTATTACAAGAGATATAGAAAAACTATTTTCCAAACATTCATAGTCATTTCACAACTTCCAAAAATAATGACTGGGACCTTGTAAATACGTTTTCTCATACTTTCTATCCATTTCTAAGTATGATACCTCAGTCTTCATGTTAAGGTCAGTTTTGGCATTTTCCAGTCTTCTTTTCTTAGGTTTTCCTTTGTGTCTTCTCTTCATTCAGAAAAAGTTTGTACAATTTTTAATTGGTTCTGTCACTCACACTGTCTTCCTTGTATGTATGATAAAAGGTTCTTACACTCTCTGCTAGTTTTATCCAATTAAAATGAAAAAATGCAACAGGTACATATGATGTCATCCATATCAAAAAAATTGCTCATCTTGTAAAAAAACTGAGAAACTGCATGAGCGATGACAAAATAACTGAGATGTATCAAAAATACCAGTTTCCATTGTTATTAATGATTTTACAATTAACTGATTATATTTCATGGAAAAAATTAAGAATATACTTCAATTCAATATGTCAAGACACAGATAATGCAAGGAGGTGTTTAGTTCGTTTTGAGTGACATATACAAGGTCTGGGTCGCATTTCATGACTTCTGGTTTCCATGGCAACAGATTAAGCATTTATTTTTTATTTCATGATCTGATTTTTTAGGAGTTATTTGCAAATTACGTCAATATTATCTGACCCAAATATCATGTTTCTACATCAAATCTAGCAAAAGTTATGACTAGTTGGACAGAACTTATGGAAAACCCCTCGTATTGCCAGAAACACAGCCCGAGGTTGGGGAGTTAAACAGAAAAGAACCAAATTTACTCATGCTTGACCATGAATTATACTGGTCTTTTCACAGCTGGCGCAGTCTGAGAAAGTTCCCTAATAGACCATGTTAGGAAGTTTTGAACTGTGGTGATGCTAAACAATCATCTGATCAATGATGTTTAACTTGTTTTTGTATTTCTTGAGTAATAAGCTATTTTATGACTTTCCCTTAAAATTATGCCACATCTTGAAATAAGGTTTTCAGCATTAGCTTGTTTACTTTCTCAAAAATTTTATATCAATTCAAGTGTGGTAGGACCCAGTTTTTTTTCTTCACTATATTGTTCCTCAAAATTTTTTGTGGTAAATCACGAAATAAAAATTAAGTCTAACACATCTTTATCCTTTTAAAAGAACTATTGTTACTGGCAACTTAATTACCATGAGATTCCAAAATTCTCGGCCCACAAGATACATGGCACTTTTAGTTTAATCTGATTGGTTCAGGAACAACGGAACGTCACTCGGCTAATATATCAAACTTCAGTATGTCCCTATGTTGCATAGACTCCTCACATAAAAGAACTTTTTATTCCGGTATGATGTATCATGGTTATGAGCACTAGGAAAAATCTGTGGCAATGTCACTGTTTAATCAAATACAGTTGAGGTCAAATGTAAACATACAGCGCGGGCTGCTGTATTTAAAGTTATGTGGCATCGTAAAATCTGCCGATATTAGAATGAAAACACTTCAGATTATTTGTTGTGATTTTTTTTCAACTGATGGCAGTGAAAAAAGACAGAATCAAATATGATTTTGGGTCGTTAAGAGGCTCTGAATTCAAAATGTCCATACTTTGGTGGTTCAAAAGAAAACATACACTTGGATTTTTCTCCAATATATGGCAAAATAAACATTAGTAAACCAAGTAAGCAATGAAAATTGGTGTCAGAAAGTGATTCCTCATGCCTGATTATGTTTCGTTAATTTCTGAAATGCAAACACTTGACTGACCTAATTTTTCTCAAGGGATGTGGTAAGTTACCCACTCATATATATATATATATTATTTCCATTTTTCAAAACACATTTAAAGGAAAAAGCATGTGGCAAATGCATGAAAAGGTGAATAATTGAGTTCAAATGGTCTGGAAACAAATCGCATGCAGTATCTAAGCAATTTCACACGCCAAGGTCTACACCACTACGAGACTACGAGGAAGTATGTGGCAAATTGGTCAACAGAATCATGCACACGGGAGAAGTGGATGGAGGCTGTCCACCAGACAAGAATGGATTTTAGTCATGGAGGCGACAAAAAACCCAAATTAACAATAAAAGAGGTCTGTGAAGAATTATGGATACAGGGGACATAGCTGTCAACAAGTAAGTAGGCTACTAACAAATGAACATTACATCAACAAGGCCTTAAAGAGGTCTCAATGCAAAAAAAAGCAAATGCGCCAAAACAAAGCATCCAATCTCACCTCTGATAACTTCATGAAGTAAGAGAAAGAAATCTGGGATAAGTTATGAATCTCTGCTGTACTTGAAACTAGATGAAGTGACGTTTTTATTGCACTGAAGGCCATTAGGCTGTGTTGAGGCAAAGTTTGTTTGACAATGCTTGCTCACTGCTATGTCCACTAGCAACTCTCCACAGAACTAATTTTGGCGGTGTGATCCACCTTTTTAACCAAAATTCATTCTGGTTTTTTTTCGATAGGCCCCATTTATTTCCTACTTTTGCTATGATTCTGTTGACTGATCAGTGATGGGCTGCAGAGCTCTCGATGGTCATCTGCAATTCTGCATAGAGACATTGGCCTGTTAAATTGTTCACATACCACATGATATCAGACCCTCTGAACTTGATTGCCATTGTTTTGATGTATTTTCTGCATGCTTTTTTACTTTCAAAATATTTTGAAATTCTAAATAATGTATTTGAGCTAGTGGTAACTTGTCACATCCCTTGGGAAAAATTAGGTCAGTCAATATGTTGCTGTTCAGACATTAAGAAAACCTCATCAGTCATCGAGGCATCACTTTCTGAGTTCTGACATCAATTTCCATTGTTTAGCTGGTTTACCAGGGCTTATTTTGCCATATATCGGAGAAAAATCCAAGTGTATATTTTTCATTTGACCCACCAAATTTTACACATTTTGAATTCAGAACCACAAATCACATTTAGATTCTGTTATTTTCAATGCCCTGAGTTGAAAAACAATCTCAGCAAAAAATCTGAAGTGTTTTTATATCCATATTGACGTATTTTACAATGCCACACAACTTTGAAAACAACATCCCTTACTGTATGTTTACATATGACCTAAACGGTATCTGTTCAGCCTTTTTTTAAGGCACCATTAATTATGAAATTTCATCTAAAGTTTAGTGAATGTACATGTATTCTGAATGGGATCGTTTGGTGGTAATGTTGCTTTTAGCAAAGATGAAGCATAGTTATTAGATATAATGAAGTATCATTCTGAGTTTGATTTCCTTGTGTGCAAGAAAACTTCTTGAATCCAAAATTTAAATAACCTTTACAGACTAAGTTGCAGCTCGATAAAGCAATTGTGGTGGCCATATTTTTTTCTTTCGCCATGGTGAGGGCTTATACAGCTGAGGTCAAAAGGACTAATTTGCCTTCAAAGTGAAGTATGCAAAAATTCGCACTGCTTTTGGTTGAGAGACCCTGCATGCTTCTAAAGCTATAATGAAGGCATTGTGTAGAGTATAGCAAAGAAGACTGAGTCCAAAGCAACTTGCCATAAACGGTCAATTACTGCAGGATTTTCCTTTAAAACGGTACCAAATTTAGGTGGTGACCTCATGAGATGAGGTCAACCAGAATTTTCCATGGCCAGCTCCCGGATTAAATATGTGGATTAGTCCTTCTGACTTTGGCTGTAACTCAAAATTTACACTCAGCACATCCATTCACAGTAAAGGCCAAAGCATATCACTGAAGACATTGACCTGCGCCTGCAAAATTCCAGCAAAAACAAAAAATATCATGCAATGCATGCACCGTGTCCTCGGGACATTGAATGAAATCAAATCAATTTGTTCCTCTGCCTGGTAGGGCAGTCTGGAGTTTGTTTATGTCCCTGCCTCTTCGGAGTCCAGGGAGAACCAAACTACCATTAGTATCGGGTTTTTGCAAAACAAATGTGTGTTGGATGTCAAATGCTGCATGCAATCTGAGATGATTTTGGCCAATTACAATCTTATATTCGAGAGAAGAGACATGAAATTCCAAGTAGGGTATCATTACGACTAGTGTAACCACTGGCAAGCATGAAATGTTTTAGGGACCATAACAGCTTTCATACTTTCATTGTTTACACTTGACGAAGCTGCACCATGACAAAAGACCCGAGGCGACCTCGGATACAAAAAGGATGTTTTGAACAGAGCTATTATAGATTAAGTGGGGTGAGAATTTGCCAGCTTTTCTACACCAAATTACTGTAGGTGTGTCACCTGAGGTGACAAAAAGGCATTAGCACACCTGTTAACAAGTAATCTCTCTCCGGTGTCATATTCTATTTCTGAGAAAAAGTATTTTGCAACACCAGAAGCTGCAAAAAAAAAATTCGAGTAGCTAGGATGTGCCACTTAGATTTAATACATGTACATGATATAGGCCTATATGAGTTTATTTTTCAGGAGCCTGTGTATTCTCTCTTTCGAAGTGTACGCCCAGCTGGATGTTGTTCAATGAGGTGTTAAAATTCTTGCATAGATCTATGATAAGGCGCCGAATACCCTTACAGGGTGTCTACAGAAAAAGAGGACAGTCACTTTTCTTCTTTTTTACACTCATAAAAGTTCAGAATTTGGTGATAAGTCTAACATAAGAATGGATTTGATAGTCAGCCATATTAGGTCTATTGCAAATATGTTCATTTGTGAATTAGATCACTACTAAAGGCAAAATGCAAGCATGATATGCAAAAGTGCTTGCATAGGCGTATCGGAGGGGGTGGCAGGGGGGGCGATCGCCCCCCCAAACCTTTGAGAAAAGACCCAAATTCGGGCAAGGAGGCTAAAAATCCTGGCAGATGATCAAATAAATATTGCTGAAAATGTTGTTTCCTAGCAATTTTATCAGACATGTTGTGAAATTTGGATCGTGAAATTGGGGCAAATGACGCTCGCCCTCCCAAAAATTCCGCCCACCATACACCTATGAGTGCTTGCATTGCTCTAAGCTGAAAAAGGTCATCCTGTCTTCCTCATTCTTGATGAGAGATTTTTCACCATTTATGGTGCTTATGAGAGTAGGAATGATTCATGTGTGAGTAGTGGGACATTTGCTGATACTCCAGCTGCTGATAATTCAATTCAGGACCTAACACTAACTGTCTTGGTCTTCAACATGGAGTCATCTGATGACAAGAAAATCACAAAAATGTTTCAAAATAGCCATTGAACAGAGTGCCGGAATCAATGCAAATGTTTATAATAACATTCTGAAATAATTTGGGGTGCCATGGCATCAGACAAGAAACTCTTTTGTTGGCAAAATCATCTTCCTACAAGGTGTAGCACCTGTTCATACTGCGAAGAAGACTCAGGAGTGCCTCAAAACAAGCCTGCTGAGCCAGGTAGAGTGCCACCCCTTGTCTCCTGAGCTGGACCCAGTGGATTATTCAGTATGGGCAAATTGGGAGACAGAATCCAGCAAGTTATCGCAACCCTCGCATTAAAGTTAAAGGCCTCCGCCATGTCTGCATGGGGCAAAATGTTCATGGAGAGCATCAAACATGCTTTGGCATCATTTATGTCTCATCTGCAGAAAGTTACAACATCAAGGGGTGCGAATAATGGGTAATTTTGACTCTTCTGAATATACTATTCATATACAAATCATGTTTTGTTGAATAATGATACTTGGCACAAAATAAAATGTAAACAAATCCAATTGTGTTGACTGTCCTCTTTTTCTGTAGACACCCTGTATCTTCCACAATTCGTTCCATACATAGGTCTACTTGGAAAAAGGCAGCCAGTGTAGGCAGGGCAGTGACGTAGCCAGGTAATGACCAGAGGGAGGAGTAGAGGGGGCAAGCATGATTTGATCGGAGGGGGGGGGCAGTTGTGTCAACTTGTCTGATCTGGAAATTTTGCATATGATTCTCCCAGCAGAATAAGGCGGAAAACATAGAAATACCATTTGGGAAAGTGTGTGGATGCCTTGCTTCATAAAATTAATTAAGAATTGCTCAATGTTAATGATCACTTCACAGTGTCAGTCTACATAATGCGTCTGTTTGGATGGCAATTTTACTGACTTTCGCAATTTTTAAAATGCAAGATTTAATCAGAGTGGAGGTCTACATTGGTCCTGAAAAACATCTGTCAATGGTTGTCATGATTCTTTTCGCAATTTTAATTTTGGCTATAATTAATATGCTTTTCCTATGAGTCATTACCGCAACAGTATCAAATTGTTGCAGTAATGACGTATTGTGGTAATGACAAATTCAGCTTTGGTATTTTTCAAGAGGCCCAGCAGCACAGACAGACAGCATAGGAGGTTAAAGGAACGTGAACTTGAATAGTATCGCTTCATGACAGTCAGAGAAAATTGTGCTGCATACCTTACTTGGTTATTTAATGTCTGTTGTGGTAATTACGCATAGTAAACCTACTCACTCAAAATAGGAGTTTTAAATGGACATAAAATCTCTTTGGCCCATGTGATTTCTTCAGCAGACGGCCTTGCTGTCAAGCTGCTTGAGTAGTTGTATAATGTCATGTGACTGACGACTCGTTCGTGCAAGAAAATGAATGATTCCAAGAATAGAACTATGTTCCGGTAAACAGCCTCTATGTTTCCCATGTTGAAAGTAGAGAAGATGACACTTCATCGGCTATCATGAGTCACAAAGTGCCTTTTTCACAGTGCCACAGTTCACTTTAATTCTATATCAAAGTGTTTCGCTGCGCTGTAAATTTTGAATCTTGAGTTAGCTTAATTGATTGAGTGAGATGGTTGCACAGTTCCTTTGAGCCAAGATAGCTTGTTGTTTGCAAGTTATAACAACATAAAGATTATCATAACTCAAAACGGCAAGTTATCATGGCTCAAACAAATTGTGCAACCATCTCACTCAATGATTTGAGCTAACTCAAAATTTCAAATTTTACAGTGTGTAAACATATTTATTTCCTTTGCTTAATTAAGAGCCATGGGTTCTTTGAAGGGGCACTGGCTGCACACATTGTATGCTTTGACCCAATATGACGAAGAGGTGGACGTGCCCCCTTCCTCCTTGTCAATGCCCCGATGCCCCCAAAATAATACCACAGCCGATTAATCCAGTCACGAGCTCTAACGTTCGTAGCTGATTTTGACAATGGTAAAACAACTAATAACTTAGTAACAAGAAGCTTCGCTTTTATTTTTCAGTCTTGGCCATAAGTTGCCTTCAGTGCACCAATCTTTTGGATAAACAGTGCGAAACTGGCAATGGACTGTCCTTGCCATGTGATCCTCAATTCCATTTCTGTATAAAATACGTCGGCCACCTCAGGCAAGGTATGTATCCGCAAACTGATTATTTACTGTCGCAGAAAGAGAAGCTATACTTCCATGCATCTGTTAGATAATGTCATTTTGCAACTTAACAAGGCTAATATGATATAAGGTGATGAACATTTAATGTCCAAGGGGGGGGGGAGGGCCAGGGGGGCTTAGAGTTACTTAAAAATATTGTTCAGTTTTCGAGAAATAAATGAATTCTTTTTGGGCCGTCTTGTAATAACGAATTTCTGCCAGTCATATTTCTTATTAAGGTGTTGCTTGATTAAGAAATGAATATTTGGGGACTTCGCACACTTGAAACAGATAAATACGGCCACCATTACCATGAAATAAATAAAAAAACTCCAAATGGTCGCCTCTAATTATCTAAAATGGTATTTCAATAGGATTCCACATTTTTGTTATGCAACCATGCAGTGTTCTTGGAAAATGGCAATCGCATTATCACTCCTTTTCGTTGTTACACAAATTAGCCTGATATCACTTTTCTTCATTCCAGGTAAAGTGGTATTCAGGGACTGCCAACCGACCAATGTGACCAGTAGTTGCAAAATGAGAACGGTTTATGACCAGAGTGTTTTAGTGTGTTACACGATTTGCAACTCAGATGCTTGCAATGGTGGACCAGCATCCTCGGATTCAGTGGCTTTTTCTCCATGGAAGAAAAACATACTAATGCTTATGACAATAACTGCATTACACTTGAATTATTTTCACAATGGTCCTTAAAAGACTGTCTTGGTGTATAGTATACTGGTTTTGACTTGAATTTTATTATTAAGTGGATGACTATAGTTGGACAGTAGCCCTACATCCTACATAGGCCTACAACAGTAATTTTATACCACATGTACCAAGGAGCATAGTTTTAATCTTATTCGAATATATTGACTTGATGGTTGCGAGGGCACTTCTGTATTTGATTTGCTTCTCGGGAGTAATCGACAGTGATTTAAACGTCAAGATACACATTGTGGATTCAATATGGACAATTTTTGAACTGATATCATGAGTCACATTGTGGCTTTACAAACATCATCAAAGGTGTCTGAAGGCCGCAAGTGGGACACTCCTCCCTCCCCCCTTGGATTTCGCAATAAATGACACAGCTGATGACATCAGAAAGGAAATACAGCATATGACACTCATGAGACTTATAAAATGACTTACACATTTGGCGCTGTGCCCTTCAAGTCCAATCAACCTTTGACCCAGATATTATACCCAGATATTATAATCCTCCTGCAATAGTTACCGAGTCTTAGCCCGAAAACCAAAAAAAAAAGAAAAAATTACATAGAAGATGTATCAGTGAGGCCATCAAAACGCGCAACTAGACCATATAGGCCACAACTGTACCAAATTTTATCCGTGCTCAATTTAGGGTGATTCAGATTGCGCATAAAAAAACAAACTTTTGAATTTTCAATGGGGCACCCCCCAAATGTGTTTCAATATATGAAAGAAAAATTCAGTAAAACTATGAGCCAAATCGGACAAATTTTAGATGGTGCTACCGCACTTTGAAATATAACGTTGTATTGCAAAGGGCGAAATCCTAATTTTATGGGTGGTGGGTGAATGAAGTTGTTCTACCACAAGTGTAATAGTAATTTTTTTGTTATTTAAGCTTTCCAAATTTTTCATCACAAATCCACTCTTATTTTGCCAATATGCGGTCATTTCAGGCCTCAGCCAGGTCCCTCCTAAAGCAACAAATCTTGCCCAATTTTTACAGCATTATGGTTGGACGCGGTATTGAATAACGTAACCAGGGATAATGTGGGATATAGGTACAAAAATTTAAGTAACACCATCTTATTAAGCAAGAAAAGAGCTTTAATTTGAATATCAACATTGCTATATTGCTATGTTCTACAGTATTACAGCAGTGCTTCGAAAATTGGGAATTTTCGCAAATAACTGTGTATACATGAAAAATGAGCCAATTCAACCGAATATAGCAGTGTTGGTATCCAAATTAAAGCTATTTTCATGCTCCGTCTATTAAGTAATTTTCATTTCTGTGATATTGAAACTGGTAATGTAATTTAATACCGCAAATTTGGTAAATTTTGACTATTTTATCTTTGTTAGTCTCGTGGTAGCAGCATGGAGAAGTCAAAAATAATCCAAATTTGCTTTGATCCGGTGTTCTGACAACCAGACCCAAAATTATGACCATGCCACATTGGTTTGGTGCATCAGGTATAGTTGAACTCGCTACATGCCAAATTATTCGATATTTTTGCGTTGAATACTAATGTTAATTTTCATGAAGCGGTAGCACCCTCTAATTTTTGTACGGTTGAGATCAAAATTTTACTGAATTTTTTTTTCATATATTGGAACAACTTCAGGGGGTGCCCCATTACATTTCAAAACTTCACTTTTTTGCATCACCCTAGTGCACATGCAATAGTCACTCAGTCTTGGCCCAGAAACGATCAAAAATAATTTTAATTTTTTTTCTTTTATTTGAAATAGTATCGAATATCTATCCATCAGACCGTCAAAAGGCACAACTAGACCATACAGGGGCCGAGTGCTGGCCCAGAAACGATTTATCCGCCCGCCGCCCAAACACCCGCCCGCCCGGCGGACGAATAACATTTTACCCAACATTTTACCCAAGTGATTACAGTACCTCCTTCGAACTTTGTTCGCTGAAGGTAAAAATGAATAAATAAAATGATTGTTCTGAAGGCTAACCCCCTAACAGTTAACAATTGTTAAATCCTGTTATTTTCTTGGCTGCTGGACAACTGGTGTGACCACCATGAAACATATTAGGCTTCTTCTGTGTTTTGTTGTGAATGGTGCCAGCAGGGAAAACATTCTTTTGGTTGACTGCCCTGACTGCCTCTGACTTTGTAGGATTTGAAGGGTTTGTCATCTTTTTATCCCTAGCGAAGGCAGTTCGAAGAAGGTATTGTAATCACTTTGGTGAAATGTTGACCGTCCACCGGACGGGAGGTTGGGCGTCTGGGCGCTCGGGCGTATAGATAGTAGTTTCTGGGCCAGGACTCAGCCCCTATTGCATGTACATGGATGAAATTTGGTACACTTCTCGCAGAATGAAACAAGACCGCATTACAAAACAGCTAAAAGTCTAACACCCTGTTAACCCATTTATCCTAGCATTCACCGAGGAGCAATCATTTGTGAAAAGCATTCACCCCGGCCCTTTCACAGTAAGTCTCCCAAAATTAAAGTGCTATGCTCTGGTCAAGACAATTTACAGGTATGATGTCTCACAAGTGCGATTTTCATCTAGTGGAACTGTCCACTCCTTATGCATACCAAATAGACTGGCCATAAGATAAATGTTGATGGTACAATAATCACAATGTAACTTTGAATTGTTATACAATGTACGAATACTTGTGCCGTGATCGGGCTGATAAACAATGTATTTGACCAGTGTAATATAGGACTTTTTGGCATGTTATGAATAGCTTTTCTTGAAAAAGTCACTTTAATCAAGTCACTTCAATCGAGTTTCAAGATGTAAATTGTTTACATCTTGAATTAAATGACACGCATTTCACGTATCAGCCCTCGTATCAAGACCACAAATGTGTCAGGTATTAGCACGACTGTATAAGGCGTATAGGGAGGTGGTGACACGGCATTTCACGTACTGCCCTTCGCACCAGATTCATATATAGCAGTTATATTGGGAAGGAATTTTTTCATTATTTTTAAAATATATTTTGATAATAACTTATTACAGCAAGGGAGGGACGACTGACTACATTTGGCTGTTCGAGGACATCAATGATGTCATTTCAGGTTTTATCTTTTACCGTAGAATGGGGTGACTTTGAACACTTTTCTGACAAAGACTGATCCTCTATGAATGCAAAGCTAAATGAGATAATGAAAGTACTTGACCTCTGATTATATTCTTCTAAAGCCTAGTTTCTTTCTACATCAAGTCATTGTGACTGGAATTTTTTTTTCATGATTTTGATGAATAAACTTAGCATACTTCTTTTTGCAAGATACCATAGCCTGTGAACTTCTGTGCCCACAACAGTACTGAATGACCCTGGCCTTATAAATACTTGTCTTATTACAATGTCACTCGAATACTTCCAAAATCCACCAGAAAATTGTTGGAGGCTATTCAGAAAGACCAACAACAAATAATATAAGTGGATGATGTTGAATTGTAACAAACTTTGTGGTGACTTTGAACATCACGTTGCGATTGTGAGCGTGGAGACCATCACATTTACCCGATATATTCACAGATATACCTCATAATACAATGCAAATAATTCAATGTCTGAACGCATATTTCACTATATTAAGCAATCATTTAGCTCCAAAGGGACGGAAGTACTATCATGTAGAGTTCTCATACCAGGGGCTTGGTGAGCAAGTCTGCTATGCTGTGTCTATAAATAGCACATCCTACACCCAAGCTCTGATGCCATGGCTGAGTGAAGCTACCCCAACACCTTGGCACTTGGCCTCTGGTTATAACCTTTGGCTGAACCGTCTAAGGAGCAGGGCACTAGGCTGAACACACAATTTGGTGGAGAACCGGGGCACACAATAGAAGATCAAGAATAAAAAAGTCACAAAATATAACAAAAAAGAGACAAAATTTCAGGGAAAGGCAATCAAATACTGCAAAATTCATAAATAAAGATAAACATTTGTTTTCTGAGAATTGATGGCTTTCTTTCATTGAAACTCGCTCTGTTCAAAGTCACCCCGGATCGCAGGGTGAGTTTGAACTCCCATTTATCCGCTGACACAGGCATATACATGATGTCTATCTCAAAATGCCGATACACAGGTTAACTACATGCCAGTGGCCAACATTTTATCCCATGAAATACCACATATATATTTTTAAAGATAAGGGAATTGAGGTGAAAATTGTTAAAAGTCACCCTGTTCTACGGTACTTAAAATCAATCGAAATAAGGGGGTCAGTTTGTCGATTGGACACATCATTTGATTTCACTGGTGAGTGGCTCAACTTCTTTTGCTCACTGAAGCTGACAGTACTGCTACCTAGTACAAGGCTATTAGCTGCCAAATAAGCTAAAGTACGGTATAGAAAGTATGCTCACAAAGACCATTTTGGTCAATTCATTTGGTAATCATTCATATTTCCACAATAATGTACATTTAATGACATAGATGTGGACATTTAGATTTTTAACAAAAATGTATAATATTATACTGGTTTTCAAAAAAACAGGTGTGCTTCCGCAGCACATAATTTAATAAATATCCTCTAAGTGTGTACAATATCAACTATAATTTATATGCCAGTTTAATACATGTTTATATTTGTGGTAGTATTGTGTTGCATATTCATTTTTGTACCTCAAATATATGTTTTGGCAAATAATTTGTAGTTCTATTCTGACCTGTTAAAAAGATTTGCAAATTAGTGGCAAATTGTATCTGCCATGCAGTAAACATTATTTTCTCATCTTAGAATCTTTTCAACAAATCCTTTCTTTGACATCCAATCTCTCAATTATAATTACAGGATTAATACTCTTATGTGAAATGTTGAAAACATGTCAGTTCCAGTTCTGTTTATGAGATCAGTTTCAAGTAAGAAGACACTAATCCAAAGAAAGTATCTCGTAATTAGTACCAAGTTGAACAGTTAAATTGTGGGTATTCAATCCCATCACAGCTTGACATCTACATTTGATTAATTGGTCCATTGAATGTCACTGAATGTCTTCCCAGAGGAGAATTCAAAGGTATCTTCAAAGAGGAACACAAATCAACATGCAATCATTATTATGGCATGGATATAGAATCTTGACCTGCTACGAGGGGTATCCCAAAAGTTTTCACCAACTTTTTTTTTATTTTGGCAGACCTTTCTATTTGAAGTAGCTGAATGAAATTTTCACCGAATTAATTTCAGGTATTTTACTATCTGTCTTTAAAAAATCAAAGTTGTAAGAGGTGTTCAGGTTACTTTTCTGTTACAATGGTTTCGAAAGGTCAGTGCACCCAGCGCAGCTCAATTTTTAACAGAAAATTCAACATATGAGCTATTTTATAGTCAGAGAATTTATAGTTATAAACAAATGATTGCAAGAAAATGTATTTTGTGATAGGCTTGCAGTCTTTAAAGATATCTTCCATTACATTATTAACATTTTACTACTATTTCAACCTGATCAGGTGAGGCAATTGCCAAAGACTTTCTCCATTAGTTGTCCCACAGCTCTTGAGATTGTTTGGCCAAAAAAATATAGTGCCAAGAGGCAGTGCTCAAGAACATTGAGATCCAAACCCAACCTCATCTGCTTCAATTACCAGATTTGACCTCCTTCGGCTGTTGGTGATACTAAAATAATACATACCCATTCACAAATTAATGGAATGGTAGGCCTACTCATAATGAGAAATGACGCTATGGCAATTTACACTGAAAGTGCATACTTTAGGAACAGCTCAGTTTTTGAAGACCTCGGTGATTACTTCAGCATGGGGGATATAAACGGAATAAAAGTGGCTTTAAATGTATGAGAAAAACTTTGAGATACTGTCAGGCTGCCAAATAATATTTTTTATGATCATCCATTTAGAGTAAATCTTATGATTATTTACAAGCCTAGACATTTGGATTCAGGCCAAAAAATCTAGCATTGATGGTTGCACTGACCTTTTGTTTCCATGACAACATAAAAGTAATTCAAACACTTCCAACAGTTACCATATTTTCGAAATAGATAGTAAAATACCTGAAATTATTTCAGTGAAAATTTCATTGAGCTACTTCAAATAGAAAGATCTGCCAAAAAAATTGGTCAGAACTTTTGGGACACCCCTCGTATATTAAGAAATACAGGGGTGCCGGGAGGAAGCGTGGGCGGCAGGGGCGGTCTGATGAAAAAGGGCAAATCATATTCGCGCCAATTTTGCGAAGAAATTTCAGTAGAGATTCAATAATAGTTTTGAATATATAATTGCTCATTTGTGCATAAAATTACTAAAATAAGGCAGAGTAATGTTTTTTTTTATTAAGATCAAAAGGGCACACCTTGTTCCCTCTGCACCCTTTTGACTAGGGCAGGAGGGGCAGTTGTTCCCCCTGCCCCCCTATTTCGACACCCCTGAAGAAATACCCTTGGCAGAAATAATTTATTTCAAGACCGCCCGAAAATATCTATCTATTTCACCATAACTAAGCAAGAAAATACTGCAAGCCCCTCCTTTGACATGAACCATCTACAAGATCTACTTATCTACAAAATATATAAGCCAAAGGGTCCCATCCCATTGCGTCGCTTTAAAAAAAATCATGGTTAATTTTTATCAAAAAATGTAACACATGCTATTAATATCCTGTATAAATTCTATGTCAATTTGTTTCAGAAGAACAAGTAGATATTATCAATTTTGAGAATTTCATTAATTTTAGTGATTTCTTCAATAACATTTATCTTCCGCTTTTTTCAATTTGCCAATTACTTCTGCAATATGTCTGAGAAATCCAAAACCAATCCTTTACAAGTTCTGTCTGTCGTGACTTTGTGACAAGCCCAAAGACATAACAATACTAATTCCTATAAGTCCTGCATACAATTTGTGACTTACATTGCATTAATTTGATGATACTATGCAATCCAATAAAATTAATCTCGCCAACTGGGGATCAGTGACAGAGTATCCAGGGATTAGTTACTGCAGTTGGTGGTGAAATAGGTACGACACGCTTTAAATATCTCATCTATGGTTATTACTAAGTACTGTTATTATGACTTTAATATTATGTCAAGTGGCTTTATTACAGCAGTTTCATTATTAATAGGAAACAGAGGACCACATCACTGTGAAAATTGCACTTTATAATTTTTGATCCTGATAAAAATTGATCATGACATTGTGTTACAATCACCCCATTAATTTTGAGTAGCCATTTAATTTGACCGATACGGTTTGTTGGTGACTGACAGATGAAAGGATAATGTTTTTAATTCCTGCACTAAAATCTGTTGTGACACATCCAAAGGCCATTGATCATGACTAAATATCTAACAGGACAGGCTTATTAGTTATGCAGAGCCGTATCAGTACATTACATATTTTTGATGGGCCTTCATGGCAAACTATTTATGATTACTTCAAAAATTTGTTAGCATATTATGGGGAGGCTATTGAGCCATGGCTACCCCCAGCGGCCTTAACTAACATGCGAATAAAATTAACAAAAAATAAAACTGAACGCATGAAGTCCACGTGAGATGAAATGCAGTTTTTTGCTGTTTTTTGCTCTATAAGTCTTAATTTAATCATTCTTGGTACTAGATTTTGGTTTCTGATTATTTGACAGCGATGAGAACAATTCAAACAGCAAAAATCACCCATTGCTAAATTTTCAAACTCAAGGTGCCTCAGTATTCAGGGGTCCATATCTAGTGTAACAGAATGACGGTAAGAATCATGCCGTCACTCTAGAAATGGACCCCTGATTGCTGAGACATTCTTAGTTTAAAACTTCAGCAGTTGGTGATTTTTACTGCTTGAATTGTTCCCATTCCGTCACATGTGGATTTCATGAACAAAGCGTTCAGCCTCATAATCTCTCCTAACAATGCACTCTAAAAAATTTATGGACAAAATTGGTTTTTTAGATTCAAAATGGTTTTTTGAAAAACCAAATTTCAATGCAAAACCAACATGGATTTTTTAAAAAAATCCATGTTGGTTTTTTGCATTGAAATTTGGTTTCTCAAAAAACCATTTTGAATCTAAAAATCAATTTGATTTTGCAAATATTTTTGAATTTCAATTTTGGACAAATTGGGATAGCGAGATTTTCATGTCAAAAGGCCATTTCCAAAATTTCAAGTCCCTAACTCTAATACCTTTTTGAGGAAATCCATAAGAAATTTTGAGTTTTTGTAGATTTTTCATAAGGTTTGCCGATTCGCGGTGTTGAATAACTTAGTCAATTTAAGAGATATGACAACAAAACTAGTATATGGTTGGATATAGGGCTCAATTAGACCTTCATTTTTAATACCAACATTAATGGTCTAGGCCAAATTTGAAGGTAACTTTAATTCTTTGCTTGACTTGCAAATCAAAGTATGATATTATAGGTGTACATGTAACTCAGTTGGCTGTTGAGGTGTCTGGCATTACTAACAATCTTAGGAAAAGCACCCAGAAGTCCAATATAGTCACCATTGACAATTCAATAACTGGCCAAGGTATCCTGAATAGAACCATAGAAATGAAGAATTAGTAAATAAAATTGACCATGGGGATCAGGTTTATTATTGTAATGTTGAGAAATATAGAACGAAATTGAATCCAGGTCATCATTCAAACCAAGAAAGAAGTTCAAATAGAACAACCACCACCTGATTGGAAATTGCTTTCGTATTTTTGTATTAGAGAGTGAAAGTTGTAACATGAAATTTCTGTGCTTTGCAACAATTGAAGTACTATAACAGATATATTTACAATCGTTTATAGTTTTATAATGGAACTAAGGTGTTATATGTAGGTCTTGATAGATTATTGGACCGCTTTTAATGTCATCACTGGAACCTTACAGAATACATCATGCTTTTCGGATTTAAAATATCATTTCGTCAGCCTAAAGCAAAATTGGCCTAAGTCAGACTTAGGCCATTTTTCCGTTTTGGTACCATAGGAAGGCCCTTATGATAATACATGTGCTAAAAAAAATTGGACTCCTATATTAATAATAAACCCCTCAAAACCCCAACTCAATTTTCGCACAAATGGCCTAAGTCCTGTTGACTTAGGCCATTTGGACTTAGGCCAATTTCGTTATCACTAATTCTAGTAGATAGCACCAATATTTTTCGGTCATAATTGTGAGTATTAATTATATTGAAGCTGTTTCCTCGCATTTCATTCATACATTTTATGGAGAATTGCTTAATAACACAGCTACACCACAAAAGAATTTTGGCCTAAGTCATTTTTGTTTAAAAAAAAAAATTGGCCTAAATCAGTTTTTCGCTGTTTGCCGAAGATTGCCAAAAATGACTTAGGCCAATTTTGCTTTAGGCTGACGATTTCAAAAATAATATCATTGCTCAGAGACAGAGAGAGAAAATACATTTTGCTTTTTTTGTGCAGTGCAATATATATATATATCTCAAATAACCTTTATGCTTGATATGCTGGGTGTGGACTTGATTGCATCAATACCACATCGAAATTTTATTTCTGATCTTTGATTTATTTTAAAATTAAGTTCTCCTTCAGGGAGGCCTTTTGGCAGCCTTATTTGATTATCCTGAGACCCGTAGCCTTAGTGACCATTCAGAATTTATGACTGGGGGGGGGGCAGTGGCTGTTTTGCCTGAGGGGGTACTAACTTTTCACACGTGCTTCAAGGGGGGTCTAATTCTTGACGACGTGTCCCAGGGGGGTAAGATATTTTAACAAAATAAAAATGTTATAAAACGCGCATACATTCTGTTCAACCGCACGTTTTTATGCGCAAAAGTCCGCAAATCTGTACCCGCGACTGTCCAATGTCTTTCTGTCGCTGGAGTGGGGGGTTCTAAAAATATGCATGAAACCTGAGGGTGGGGTACAAAAAATCCGCATGGAACTCAAGGGGGGGGGGTATCAATTTTTGACGTGAAGTTCTGGCAAAACTCCCACCCCCAGTCATAAATACTGAACGGTCCCTTATTTGTTTGCCCTTGAGCAGACAATTTTTTAAGGATTTTCGACTGGGAGACCAACACAACTTTTAGCATCGTGATACGTGACATTTATAGGTCAGCAGCAGTACATGTAGATCCATTACAACTGTTGAGTTAGCTTCTAATTGAAGAGTTGCACAGATTGCCACAAAAACAATTTGACAATTTTGTTAAAAATCAGAAATCAGAAGGATGACACAGCAAAAGTATATTGTAGAGACTGTGAAGAATATTTCTGACATGAGAAGCAGAAGCCTTGGTTTCAAATATGCGAAAAAACTGCTAATTAAGACAACCAAATAAGAAATTGACAAAAGTCTCAGAAAAAAGGTGGTCTCCGAGTGATGCCAATTTAGCATTGACTGGGAGACCAAATCTGTCAACAGGGAGACCATTTGGTCTCCCAGTCACTATGTTAAAAAATGCACTGCGGCCTTGAGCCTCCCTATGGAAGACCTTTCTGCCCTCACTTGACACCAGGATAATGCACGTGTACAAGACGTCACACTGACGAAATAGGTCAAATTGCCCATAAGGCATGCTGCAGGCTTGTAACATGGGAATACTAATAGATTTTGGCCACCACAGTGTGGAAAATAAAGTGTCTTGTAATATTCAATATTAAACACCATTTCAAAGAGGCCCATCTAGGTACTAACCAGGGAAGTTTCAGAGCTTGATACCTCCTTTGTTGCAGATAGTACGTATCTACTCCCATTGTGAGGTACTATAAACATGGCATATTCTACAATTTTTCCCACTCAAGATATAAGCTTTGATTCAGGCCTGCAATACAAAAATGCTTTTATTATTTGGAAGGTGTTATAAAAGACCTTTTGAGATCACATTTTGTTTGTCACTCCATATTTGGCATGAACCATGGCCAGTGGAATTCTTTTTGAAAGCCCTTACGAGAGTGACATCCAAATTTTTCTTTGTGCAGTAGTTCACAATGAACATTTAGCTAAAGGAAAAATGATAATCATCCTCCACGACACTAGACAGTATGCTTGAGGCAGTGAAACCCCGTCTCAAAAGGTCTTTTATCACACCTTCCAAATAACATACAATTAATTACTGTTGCAATCAATCAGAGATATTTAGAGGATTTGTCATTCAAGACGAGCAGCATATGGATCACTCACAGCAATTTCGACTCAAAGTAGTAAAAATTCTCAATTTGGTGGATGTTTTACTTTTTGTCAAAATAAGTTGAACACCTCTTGTACAAGCCTGCAATGCTGCAACCCTCTAAACCCTGAAAATGTCCATTTGTGACACCAGAGGTTGCAAGAAGTAGTTGGAGAACACCAAATATCCCCCTGGTGGATGAAGAATGAATGACAGAAAGAGCCACAACACCAAACTGCATGAGAGGTCTCATGCCCGCACATTAATTATGCAGGCGAGCCCCCAGCGCTGATTCGACGGCATGTAAAAATGCTATGCCCCGCCCCTTGCTCTGATTGGTCAATGCCTAACGATCTTCAGAAATAGGCCGATGCGATGTGGAGTAAACAATGGCTTGTCTAAAGTCAACTAGCAGTCCCAAACTATCTAAACAGTTGCAGAAGGTGTCAGTTGGACAGATATATTGCTAACTTCATATTTTGACAATTTCAAATCTTCGCTGGCACTGTCATGCCCATAAAATCGTTTCTGCAGTGGATTTAGTGGTCGGGCCGCCATTTTGGATTCAACAGACAGGTGAGTTGGACCAACTTGATGTCTCAAAATATCAAAACATTTGCCGCAGGTCTGAATAGCACAGAACTAATGTTTAAAGTTTACCTGAAAAATCCAGATGGTTCACTGATACTGTCATTGCAATTTACTCCAGTTTCCAATGGATTTTCAAAAGTGCACAAAATGGCGGCGATATGTTTATAATGGCAGACGTATCACTGTCAAAAATAGATTTTGGTAATCCACACATATACATCTGAAATTACTGATCGAATTCAGGCTGCATGTGCGCCAAATTCAGTCATTTCACTTGCTCAATTCAGCGGTGTAAAGATTCTAGACCTGCAAGGGATTCCCAATAGTGATGCACTGAAAATTTTGAGAACTATTTGCGGATGAATTCACGAGCGATCCACTCGGTGAAATTCTAGTTCCTGTTTTCTGCAGGCATGGGACTCTCCCAGCAGGTTGCCACAACTCCGTGGCTGACAACATCATCACTCTGCTATTCTGGGATCATTGTTTCAATTTGTTTGCCTCTTTAATTGTGTCAGATGCCTTGTTTTTATGATCCCAAATTATAGGGGGGGAACTCAGATAAGTGCTTGATCCAGAAGCAGAATACGCGATAAGGCATTTTTCATTGCATGATCAGATGATGTAAAACCAAAAATTATGCCACATGCATGAATGTGAGAAGGTTTGAGGGACTACCTATTTTTCTTATAGTCCGCGGGCCACCAAAACCCCCCCTCCCCCCCTTTGGGAATTTTGAAGACACATATCATCGGAAAGCTAATATTCCAGAGAACACATTTTTGCTTGTTGGACGTTATATAACCTGAACGACTGGCGGCCACGATGGATAATTCCAAGACGGCCGCCAATCAACCATTTTTCCCATATTTTTGGATCTAATTAGGCTAGAAGAATGATTTTTGAGTCTAAATATATGTTTTCGAGGGTCAGGAATTCATAAAGACAGGTTTTGATACTCTCCTAGGAAGTTAAGTGCAGTTTAACCCCATTTTTTCAAATTGACGGCCGTTTACTTTGCCTGAATCGTCGATATAATAATACCAACGATCTTTGGTGTTATACTATCTATTTTAATACACTGAACTATTACTATATATTACTTAATATTTGTATAAATATTAAGGACATGGAAAGGGTATTATTTCATTTTGGACTGAGGGTCTGGACACCCAAGCTATAGCCAGGTCGAAGTATGGCAGTAGTTAGATTTTATCAAAAATTTGCAATACTCCAAATTTTCAAAGTGTGGCTGGGGTGTCTAGACACTTTCCAAAATTAAACTGTATCTATCAAATAGCCTGTTAAACATACTAAATCACCAGATAAAACTCAATATGCCTGGCCATTTTATGACCACCTTTAGGCCAGTTCAAAGTTGGAAGTTGCTGATATCTAGCAAAAATCTTCGGTAGTCCTTATTTTACAAAGTGTGGCTGGGGTGTCCAGACCCTTTGTCCAAAATGAAACTATATGTGCCAGATAGCCTGGTAAATATAATCATCAATATGGCATACTTCTTTGGAGTATTAGAGGGAAAACAATTCTTTTTTAATTTGGAGTATGAATGACAATAGGCCTACTATAGAAGGTATGTGTAGATATCTTACCTATACACTCTACAAAACTCGATCACTCTTTTGATTAAAAATTTGAATTTTCATTTTTCGGATACCTTTATGAAGAAAGTTTGTCACCATTTTAGTAAATTTTAAGCAATTAGTGTACACACAATCAAATGTTATATGTCATTTGGGTCCAGCCTTTTCTCTCAGGATATTATTGGTTGAAAATTGTTTTTAAGTAGTTACCCCAAAAAGGGTTCGATGATTACTACATGAAATTACAGCAAACGTCATAGGACTGATTCATGCCTTAGGTTGTTAATTTTCGAGCTATTTATTATACATCCAATAACTATGTATCCTTCTTTTTTTTTCCTCAGACCGACAGCATGAGGTCATGCTGGTTCAGGATAGCTATTGGTCTGGCAGCCCTGTGTGATGTGCTGCTGAAGAGCATGACAACATGTTGACAAGCGAATCAAATTGGCTGGTATAAGTAGCAACAACAAACAGTTGAAGCGAATCCTTCACGGTTTCATGTCTATGGAATTTTGTTGGTTTTTGTTATCATTGCACCTGAGTATCCAATAGTTGGTCAAGTTTCAGTTATATATTTTGATTCCTGGTGATTGAGCAAGCTGGGATTAGACCGGCTGTGACATTTGGTGCAAGCCTTGTTTGTGTTTTACAGCTATTCCTCCCCCAGCTGAGTGGCTTGTGTTTTACAGCTATTCACTAAACTCCTCCCCCAGCTGAGTGGCATTCATTCAGTTGATGTATATTGAGGAAAGATATTGGAATCAGATGTTCTCTGGAACATATTATAAAACCTTCCTCTTCTTCATCTTCTTCCAAATAAGATTCCAAATCAAGCCTCCCTGGCATCACATGGCATGCTTTGAGTAACCATTTGTGCCAT
>JAPTHN010000159.1:0-66431 GCA_026936325.1 Platynereis dumerilii
TGCCTGTTGTTGTTAAAATTGCCCTAGAAATAGAGAAATTGGTCATTTTGCATCGGGTGTGTGTAAACTTTTGGGCAGAACTGTAGATAGCTAGAAGATAGCTAGAAGATAGCTAGAAGATAGCTAGAAGATAGCTAGAAGATAGCTAGAAGATAAACAGATAGATAGATAGATAGATAGATACATACATACATACATACATACATACATACATACATACATACATAGACATATACTTGTAGATAGATAGATAGATAGATAGATAGATAGATAGATAGATAGATAGATAGATAGATAGATAGATAGATAGATAGATAGATAGATAGATAGATAGATAGATAGATAGCTAGATAGCAGTTTCTACGACTTGGTTGATTCATTTTATTCTTTATTTTGTGTTTGCGAGTGGGTGATGACTGTTCCAATTGCAAAACCAACATGGATTTTACAAAAATCCATGTTGCTTTTTCGCATTGAAATTTGGTTTTTCAAAAAACCATTTTGAATCTAACAAACCAATTTTGTCCGGATATTTTTTAGAGTGTAGGTTTATAAATGACTTTTTAAATTGCAGAAAGGTAAAGATACAATGGTCCTTATTATTTCCCATTCTTGATGTGATCTCACAGAAGTATAAGCACAATAGGTAATGTTTTAATTACTCAAAGAATCCTGCTGCCCCTTCTGAGCTTATGAGTCTTTATCATGATATCTCATACCCTATAAGAGCTCAGACTCAGACTCAGACTCAGACATATTTATTTTCAATAGAGAATAAGTTATGAAAAAGATAAACTATTGATATGTTATACAGTATTTTTTGTTTGACAATTCTCTATTGAGGGTGACCCCTTTAAGGCTAGTAGGCCGCTATCAAGGGGCCACCCATAAAATGAAATATTGTTTTTAAGTCTGAAAAAAAATAACAAACTAAAGTCCCATGAGTCCCATAGCATAACATAAATATATGGTTGACTAATTACCAGTTATAAGTAAATGTATTGTCATAAGCTTTACTCTTAAATAATATATTCATTTCTATAATAATAGTGTGATGAAAGAAGAATGACAGTCTGTTACATAATTAATAAGAAAATTACAGCACCAGAGCCTGGTATTAAATAATAAGTAGATCACATCAAAGTTTTACAACATAAATTAACGGACTAGGAAGAGGATAGATTTATATACACAATAAGATGAAGACAGTAACATAATAATATTTACAGTGCCATAATGGAGCTGCCCAGGGTGACCTCACATTGCAGGGCTGCCAAATCACTTTACCACCCCTTTGGGTGGATGGGGAAATCTGACAAGACAGCCCAGCGAGGCCCCCCTATTTCAAAGATATATTCCTGTCATACTTGGTAAGTTCAACTGCTTCATATATAAGCCTCAGGTGATTCTTCTTCTGTTTGTCTTTGATGATTAAATCTGACAGTATTTTGTTTTAAGTTCAATTATATCATGCAGAGATATATATGGAATATTCTCTTAGAGATATTTATACCACAAACTTCAGAAAGAAACCATTTCTGCTATTGATCTCCCATCTGGGCAAATATCTGCTATTGATCCCACATCTGGGCAAATAGTGCAGTCTGGCACTAGTGTCTGTTGTCGAAGTCCATCTCCTTCATTCAATGATCTCCCATCAGTGTTGTAAGTAATCAAATTACAAACTAAGGGGTGGATTACAAAATGAGACTTACATAATTTGGCGACCAAATAACTTTTAAACTGGTGACTTGCAAAAACTGCAATACTCGATTGCAGTTATACTGTTTTCCTGTTTCAGTTAATAACATTTTTAAATACTTTTCAATCACATTGAGGATCTTGAATATGGCAGAAGGCAGGTTAGTTTAGACGCAAGGTTAGTTGATACAAAAAAGGCTTTTGTTTTTGCAAAAGATAGACAGATAGATAGATAGATATGGGAAATGCGGCTCTCTAAGCAAAGTTCTGGCCGATCACGATGGTTGATAGTAGAGATGGAAGAGAGAACAGGAGTCCTCAACATGTTACACATTTACTCCGGTCGAGGGATCTTTTACTTGCCCAGCACTGGTATAAGGGGCCACTAATTTAATGTCTCATCCAAATGATATCCAGCTGAGGTTTTGCTCAAGAAGGTCTACGGAAAATTTGGTTTCCCCAACCAGGGTTCGAACCCATGCAGGGTTCGAACCCATACCTTCAGCCGAGCAGGCGGGCACCTTAACCACTCTGCAACCCAGCTGCAAGAGATCAAGGATGCCTGACAGGACCTTAGTGCCAAGATGAAGTATTTAAAAAAGATTATCTATCAAACCAACTGAGTTTAATCTTGGTAATGTCTCAGAGTCCATCCCATTTTCAAAATAACGGAGAACGGGCTCGAGCTGTTGGTTGGCCTGGTCCAAATTACAGTGTAACCTGTTAGACTATTGTTAGATAATAAAATTAACTTACTTAGGAAGATTATGAGCACTTAATTGGGTTAAAGAGCAGCATTCCTAGTCAAGACAGGTCTGATGGTCTTTGTTTCATTATATTGTATATATAAGTTTCAGTTTACTTGCACTTGTGCGCTTCATTGTCCTGCGTTGCTCAGTTGCTTGCATTGTTGGGCCATCAGGAGCAAATATTGGATGAGTTATTTGCTCTGATGTGAACAGTGTGGTAGTTAGTGACATAATTGGGCACTGGGTCAAGTGCATGCACTTCACCAGTCAGCTATGTTTCCTTTTTATGCATATAATGTGCTATGCCAATACATGTATTTGGTACCCCACAAAAGTCGTGGCCAATTTTCAGGGGCGTATCTAGAAAATGGCCTAAAGGGGGGCATAACAAGGAGGGAATAGGGGGCGCTTCGTGGCATTTCCTACCTCTTCCAAGTTATTTTTTGGCCTGAGGGGGGGAAATGTAGCCCAATGGCCCCCCTCTAAATACGCCACTCCCAATTTCGTAAAGAGCTTCACAGACATGACTTTCTGCTTTGGTTCAAAAAGAAAATTGAAATTTTCAAAAAATATCATATTGCATGATGTATTGCATTGGTCACTTTTATGGTAAATCAGCCAATCGCTCGTTCTTCTATTACAGCCAGGAAATTTGATATGCAAAAATAGATGATTGTTGCACTGTGAAAATGGCACTTCGTGACTCATGATAGCTGATGAACCGCATCTTCTCTATATTCAACATGGGAACACATAGGGGTTGTCTGAAAAGCCATTTTAAGGCCATTTCTGTAGTCATAACTGAACACAGTGGCATCGCATTTGACCATAACGGCAAAAGGTCAGTTGCTCCTTGTTTTTCATTTTTCTTACAATTTTACAAACAATGCTGCTGTATGGTGGAGAACTTCAGCAAGTCAGTCATCAATTATTTCGCATTGCTACTGGATATGCCATTATCTCATGTCACTTGATAATTTTGATTTATTTAAATCACTCCTTTTCATGCAAAATACACAATGAAGTTTCTCTCTCAAAACATTGAATTTGAAGGCAACAGATTGGAAAACTTACCGTGTGTCATAAGAGTAAGGATTTGAAGCATATAACTCCTAGGCAGGAAACATAACATACTTTTAAGAATTTTGAAAAGCATGGTAATATCAGTCTACCTACATTTAAATACAAATGGGAATATGATTCTTCAAATCATCTCAAGATGCACCGTAAAACAAAGTTAACATTCTAATAATTTATCAGAACTACAGTCACTTCCCACTTCCCTGTATCATTTGGAGTTACATGTATACTAAGGTGGTATGGTCAATTTGATTGAACTAAATCACTATCCAACCTATGGGCTTTCAACAATGACGTAAATTGCATTTTGTTGTTACACATTCTCTGCAAGCACCAAATGACAATTTTTGGAAAATGAACTTGCTAACATGATTTAAGTAAATCACTCCAAAGAAATTAAAGAAAGTACATCAAGAATCACACACATCTCCAAGGCAAGTGTGGCAATATGAGACTACCTATGTTTAAATATATTCTGAATCAAAATGCTGAGCCAATCAAATGCCATGAAATCAATCATAACGATATTGGTGTGTAGATTGTGATATTGGCTTGTGGAGATTGTTTTTGGCATCGCTGTCTCAAGTATGTCCATGCACTTAATTGTCAATGGAAGAGGTAAGTTTGGGGTAGGACTAAATTTCTATCATTTTATGAATATCCTGATTCTACACAATGGGGGATATTTAAGTAGATTACATATGAAAGAGTAATTTATAGACAGTTATTATTAACATGTATAGGTCTGAAATATTTGGTGCAGAATATAACAAATATTCAGAATTTGTAATAAGGTCATTGTAGACTACATATAAAATATTCCGAAGACATTTTTCGGAAAGGATAATATTAAATAAAGAACTAGAACCGGCGCGGTGCTAAAATTATCTTCGATCTGAGCTGAAATAATTTTTTGAAAATTAACTTCGTGGGGGTAATGTCAATGGTAAGCTTTTACGAAGAAGAAGTGAGAAATGAATTTATGTTATGAGAGAACCTTTGCCATTTGGCCACTGTGTTACATGGAACAAATGAAGTATTTTGGCAGTGACAGGAAGTCAAGATGTAGGTAAATATTAAGAGTATTAGTAGAATTTACTGGATACAGATGTTGAGAAAGGACATGTGCAGTAAAATGAACTTTATTTTTGTATTTGAGTACCCCTAGGAAATTCCAGTACCCTCCCCCAAGGTGACCCCCTCGGGCCATGTAAAATAAAAAAATTTTAAAGTACCTCCCCTGAGATGACACCGAACCTAGCAATATACCTAGCAAAAAAAAAATTTTTTGCATGTCCTCCCCACCGAGGTGACCTCCTCAGGCCTTGTAAAATATAAAATTTTATAAGTACTCAACCGAGGTGACCCCCAGCCTAGCAATATAACTAGCAAAAAAAATTATTTTTTGCGAGCACCCCCTGCCTTTTAAAATATATATTTTGATAAGTACTCCCCGGATGACCCCAGTCTAGTAATACTTCAACTAGCAAAAAAAAAAATTTTTCTTACAAGTACCCCCCCTAGGTAACCCTCTCCGGCCTTTTAAAATATAGAATTTTCAATATACCTCCCCCGAGGTGACCCCCCAGCCTAGAAATATGATTTGCAAAAAAAATTTATTTTGCGAGTACTCCCCAAGGTCACCCTCTCGCCTTGTAAAATATAGAATCTTGAATGTACCTCCCTCCAAGGTGGTCCCCAGCCTAGCAATATAATAACAACAACAAAATTTTTTTTTGCGAGTATCCCCCCGGCCGAGGTGACCCCCTCGGGCCTTATAAAATATGGAATGTTCAATGTCAGGGTTCCCACAGTCATGTAAAGGTAGGGGAAGTCATGGAAAAAATAGTGGTCATGGAAAGTCGTTCAAAAGTCATGTAATGGCCTCCTGTAAGTCGAATCATAATTATTTTGCAGCATAATCTCTGTTACTAGGGTCATGAGAAAACATTTTATCCTCAAGGAGCCAGATTTGCCCCGGGGCCTGAATTACCCCACGTTACCCTAGGCCTACATAAGAAAACATAATTCTTAAAGTCATAACAGAACAATGCAATTATCATACTATCATCCTGTCCTATTTGTCTAAAGAGTGTAAAAAACAAAACAATGCAGGACATAAATCATGTAGCATCCCTAGTAGCAGCTGAGCACATACATTTTCATTGTGATGTTATATTATTTCTTCTCCAACATTGTCTAATTAATCATGGTTGACCACTGCCATGCAAATTAGAGCTAAATATGGTTTGCTTTTGATATTTTACTGGATTGTCATAACTGGGTTTTTTTCACACGGTTTAGAAAAAATGAGAAATTCTTACCTGGTATTTCAATGTTATCAATAAGGTAATACAGCTGAGTTAGTTCCATCATGATTATTTTTTACCCATTCACTGAAGATGCAATAATGGGACCTAACTTTTCTAGTCCAAATGAGATTTTACTGGATTGCATTATGTTTTCTCAGTTTTCCTTAGTTGTTGGTCACAAGTATGATATAATGCTTATTCAAAAAAACTTGCCAATAAAGGATTAGACTGCATATTGTCAAAAACATAGGTATTGTCTAACTTACTCTAACTTACACTCATATTAACAGCTTGTTGCTAGCTGTTTTTCTATAAAATAAGCAAACATAATATTCTTGTAATGCTCTTTCTAGTTCACAAATTATAGTGGAAATGATACCAAGGGCTCAATGGAATTTTCATTCATTATAAGGTATGCTTATTCAAAACTTGCCAATAAAGGATTAGACTGCATATTGTCGAACACATAGGTATTGTCTAACTTACACTCATATTAACAGCTTGTTGCTGGCTGTTTTTCTGTGAAGTATGCAAACATAATATTCTTGAAATGCTCTGGCAAGTTCACAAATTATAGTGGAAATGATACCAAGGGCTGTTTCAATGGAATTTTCATTCAGTATAAGGTATGTAATATTATAATTCAATTTATATTACATTTTTAATATTGACTCAGGCAAATTCAAATCAATTTGGTAACTTATATGATATGAAAATAGTTAGAGGAAAAAAACAAAATTATCAACAAATGCTGATTAACCTGCAATATCACCTTCAGTCATAGATATATTTTAATGCACAGTATCCTATTCAGTTCAACAATATGACAGATAACGGAAGCATTTGGCAATGGTTGGGAGATGCTACATGATTTATGTCCTGCATTGTTTGTTTTTTATACTCTGTAGACAAATAGGACAGGATGATAGTATGATAATTGTATTGTGCTGTTATGATTTTTAGAATTATGTTTTCTTATGTCTGACAAATAACAGAAGCATTTGGTAATGGTTGGGGGGCTTCATTTGAGATGACCTCACAAAATTTAAAGTGTAAGTTTAGGTTTTTAATCAAACTTTGCATAACAGACTGTATAAAATTTATGAATGTGCATATTGTGGGAGCTTTGCATGACAGATACTAAATTTAGCATTTAAAACAGTAGATTTGCAATTGACCACTGCGTAAAATGGTAAAATGCATGCTGTTAATCTGTGAGAACTGTCTGGCCGCTACACTGTCAGTCTGCAGCTTATTCTTAAACCAACTTTTCTGTCTGTCAGAAACATAGAAGTTTCATTTACTCTCTTTGAAGTGATTTATTTCAATCACTGTGGGTGAGTTCTCAATGCCCAGGTCTGATTTATGTATCGGACAGGTGAAGAAATATTCTGAACATAAAAATGAGTACTCTTGTTCTACAGCAAAACATTTAAAACTGTTGCAGTTGTGGTGGTGTTTTATTGGCTTTCTTTCGTACACAAAGAAATTATTGTGAGATAAGTGCCATTTTCAATGTTCTTGATCAGATAGTGAATTTTTTGTCCTTGCTGGAAACTAATTAGTTTATTGTCAGTGAAGGAAATGAGACTTGATCTTTCTCAGTTTCTAGCGATTTGAATAAATCAAAATTACTATATCACATTGGTATATTAGGTCTTGATTGTACAGTAATATTGATTTTGTTTTATGATTGCCTTGAGATTATTTTAAGATCGGTATTTTCTAGCATGTTCAGGCATTGATGGTCTGAAATGGCCAAACTCACACTTTTTCACAATTTTTAGTAGTATGTATTTTTTCACCAATGTGATTTGCTTACAGTCAATAATCATATGATAATTGACCAGTTTTCCAAATGGTTCAAAATGCAATTCAACTGTATTCTGGATTTCTTCATCAGGACATTTGAACACAAATTTGTCTGCACTAAATAGTGATGTCCAGGTTAAAAGTGTCCCACTGCAATGGCTAAAATAATATCACTGATATTGCATACATAATTGATATGAGACCTGGGATGATCATGGTACACTTATCTGTCAAAAATTAGCATTTTCTGTGCATGTCCCTGATCCCTATGATGTCTGCTCATGTATACTGTTCAGTGATTCATAGTTCTTTAACTCTTTTTTTACTTTCTTTGGACTGATTTATTTAAATCACTGTTAGTCATATCACTATGTCCAATACTCTAGTGAAAGGTAGAAATTAAAAAGACAAAATGAAAAACAAGGGGCACTTGACTGGTTTGCCAAATGGTCAAATGCGATGCCACTGTGTTGACTGATTTTAGAATAAAAATCAGATGCATAATCCTTACGTTTGCGTGTCAACAACAAGCGGGATAAGTTTCCTTGAATCAAATTTACATTGAACGTATTGGTTACGATCATGACAAATTTTCAGCATGGTGACATATGAAGTGCTATTTTCACAGTGCCGTTTTCACAGTGCAGCAGTCCACTCAAATTTAATGCAAATCCCTTCAATTTTCAGAATTTGGGTGGTGGGCAACTTGGTCATCCCTACTGCTTTATTTGATCCAATGAAAAAGGGGTGAAACTGACAAGAATCTGTTTCACATACTGGTTATGCACCCCAGTCAATTTTTGTATAATGTCCAAAATGTAGGGGAGACCGGGCTATTTGAAGCACTTGTTTTTATTTTTGCTCTGGAGAGTTAATGGCATAAGATATTCACACCAAATTTTGGCATATGATAGTACGTGTGTTTAACTCAATGATCAGCTTATGAGATATTGTAAATAATGTTTGAACTCTGTGTTACAGACACAAACTTCCAACTTTTTTTTGCTTCAAATAGCCCCGGCCCCAGGGTTATTTGAAGCACCATCAGTTTTTTTCAGACATCTACTTATAACAGGGTTTTCTTTTGCATTACTGCTATCCTATGATGACTACCAGCTTTAGTGAAATACTTATTTGAAAAGATATTGTATATGGTAATTTACACAATTTTTTTGCCCGTTTTGGGTAAAAAAAGCCGGTTTTTCAAGAAAAAAAAATTCTGCAATGCAAATATCCACTGTATTACTTCTTAATTGCAATAACTCAAACTTGCAATGACTTGCAAGGCAATTTGAGCAAGAAAAATCATGTTTTGGCCAACTCCATCATGTGCGGTTCAACTAACCCCATCACACGTGGAGCACAATATTGTCTTATTTTTCAGTCTTATCAAATGTGCATAACAAAATGCTTCTGGGTGTGAATTAGGAATGGGTTTGCTCTTTTGGAATTAGGGTTAGTTCATCTGGATATAAGTATTTACTATACAATAACTCCAATCGAAATCTGTGCAAAGAAGTTACTTGGACACCCTAAAAACAAACTTTCGTGCCTACAGAATTAGCTTTTTGGAAATTTTAATGATTAAGGGTGTGATAACGTGTGCCAATAATCAAAGTATCTGCCTAAAGTACCAAATTGGCAAGAAAAAAATTTAAAAGTCGAATTTAGGCATGTTTCATATAACCCCGCGCTTCAAATAGCCCCAGTCTCCCCTATGCTATAACCACCATGCGCCATAAATTTGATGCATGCATAAGTTAATTCACATTCAGAGGTTTAATGATCAGCTCCAGACTATGTCATACCAAAAATGCTTCACAGGAGATTTGCGATGAAGTTGACTATAGGAATTTTTTCTTATGGGTTTTCAAATAAATTTCTGTTTGCTCTTTACCTAAAATGATATGTATCGAATCTTGATCTGTTTTAGCCAGCAGCACGGCATGGTAATTTGAAATATATTTTGACTTCAAATTTGGTTGTAAATGCAGTGGAAATCGTGTAGTTATTTAAAATTGGTTTATAAATCGTGACATAGAATTGTACTCTGGTGACATATGGTGCATAGGTACTAATAAGATATACAGAGGCTAGTATCAGATCAAATTCAATTACCAACTACGAAACACTGTCAAAAACAACAAACGCTGTGAAAACAACTTTTAGTTCCATTCATAAAGACAAATTCATTTACACGTACCAATGTCGTACTACTGAATCAGATTAATGTTTCACTTGAGTAGGTATCTACCACATGTCAAGTACAAGCCAACAGCATGTAGAAATTTGCGAAAAAGTCAACCGCAACAAGAATTACCGCAAAATCAGAAGATGGGACATATTTGTTGAGTTATTGCCCATTCTTTCTACCGCTTGTCATCAATGATTGACCCGTTAGGAGCTGATATTGGGAGAGTTATTGGCTCTCATGTAAACATCATGGAAGCTGGTCACACAATCAGCCAATGGGTCAAGTGCATGTGAAGTGTGTGTGGAAAGCCAAGCATGAGAAGACAAATGGAATTATGTAAATCTGGGTATGAGGTCATCAAAATGGAAGAACAAAATTAAATTATCACTTCTTCAGAAGAATGTGGTACAAAATTTTACAGCAACTGGAGCAGCAATTAACATTTTTAACAACTTGAGTTCTAGTGCCCAGAATGGCTGCCAGGGGTGCTTAGAGAGCCTTCTTACAACTGTTTTTGGCACTCAGCTTTTGGTTGTTAGTGCCAGGAGTTTTAGCAGCCATAGATCTGTTTAATTATTTCAAATTGAACAGTGATGACTTATTTTTATCTTTTAGTTTAGTGGAGAAGAGTGGATGCCCAATACTGGAATCAGTGATGTAGTTGAGGCTGGGACATCCGAGGCCAAGACCGAGACCGAGGCATGAACCTCCGAGGCCAAGGCAAGGCCGAGGCCTTCAAAATATGGCGTCAAGGCTGGCCTCGAGGACGAGGCCGGTCCCGAAGCCTCCATCACTTGGCCAAAGACACCCGAGACCGAGGCAAGGCCAAGGATTTGGCATCCGAGACCGAACCAAGGCCGAGGCCATCAAAATAAGACCTCCAACACTGACTGGAATATCTAGGATGCTTCCTGACAAATCCTATCAAAGGATAGGCTTGCCGTCCTTGTCTTTCATGGTCCTGGCGTACGGGTTCCAAGCTGGAGTGACTTTAATACCTTACATCTCTTGTTATTTTTTGAATTCCTGAAAGATGCATTTTAGCTTTATCTGGTTGGTACTCATCTCCAAGGCGTGGAAAGCAGATTAAGAATCATTGAATCACAAAAAAGTTATTTATAATCGAAATAGGTTTATTAGTATAGGGCTTACCGTTTGTGGTGTACTCGATGGAGTGGACAAGTTTTTTCAGGCAATGGTCACTGCTCAGGTGTGAATTGCCAGATTGGAACTTGACCAAAAACAATTTACTGGTTGATTAGATTAAATCAGCGTTATAAAACTGGATGCTGTTTGGAAGAGCCGCTAAGTATACAGGCCGTTGGTGCTTTATTGCCTACTTAACAAGTGTCATTGAATTGTTCAGCAATTGAAAGATCCCGCCTGTGGGATTAATTGCAACATGTGCCCCTTTCTCATGTCTTGCTCACTCCCCTCTGTATCCAGGCCTGGTTACATCATTATTATGAGATTTTTCGATGAGTTCATGTTTAGGTTTATAGACCGTTCACCGAATAGGAACTGTGTGAAGCAGATATATTATGTTATCACACATTTTTTGCACAGTCTGGGCTAACTCCAAAGGAATGGTTTAGGTTAAGGTTAAGTCCAGGCCTGTCCTTTTTCTACAAAAGTGCAGAGAACAGGACATTAAACCCTGTCACGGTACTGAGTGTCACCCAACCCCAATGTTGCCATGTCCTTTATTAATTTGTTCTATTCCAAATTTCTTTCTTCCTTCCTTCCTTGCTTCCCTCCTTCCTTCCTTTCTTACTTTCTTCCTTCCTTCCTCCTCGTGCTTGTCTACTTTCACTAATGGATGTGTTGAACCAAAGGGCAGCTGTTATATAAATAATTAATTGATGTAATGAGGTTTTTGTGGTTGCTCAAAGCTGAGGTTCCATCACCCAACAACACATGACCCTATGTGCAGTAAACAACTAAACAAGATGCAAACCCATCAAAGTTTAAAACGTGATTGCACAAAAATAACTTTGCTGTGATGGCTACAGAGATCTGAGAGGCTGTATAAATGAAGACCTTTTAGAATCTTATAATATTATAATGAATACCCATCATCCAGCACCATATGCCTTTGGCACATCCTGGGGAGGATCTAGAAAATTCTGGTGGGGCGGGAGGGTCTATCGGACTATTGCGTCACAGAAAGCTGCGCTGATGAAATGAACATATAAAAATATCGAAATTCGGGTGGGGCGAGGGGGATGCACGCCCCCCCCCCTGTGTCCGTCCCTGGCCCCATCAATGTATAATTTTTTTCCCCCAATGTCTGTTTGCCTTTTGCATTGAAAGTATTGGTAAGATCATGACAAATCATCAGTATGATAATTTATGAAGTTCCATTTTCACAGTAAAACAGTCAACTGTGTTGGCATATCAAATATCCTGGCTATAATAAGTAGCCTAATTCAGCTTTTGAGTTTTGAGCCAATAAGTTTGTTACAAGGTCAATTACCTCAGCAGCACTTCAACGGAGTGGAGTCATAGCAGCAAGTAACTAGTATTTGCAGAATCGTCCAGAGATTTGTGGTCTCACCTCAGTCAACTCAAAGTGTACAGTGATATAGTTGGGAATACAACATAATAGTGTAATAAGATATTAATTTTAATTGGCAATCATATTTTAATTTGCTAGTTTCGCACTATTGTATAAGCTGGTTTCGTGAGTGAAAAACCTATTGTTAACGATTCCAAGACCAGTACGCAGATATTAGTAAATATTGTTAGGCGCAGTTACAGAAACAATGCCTGTTAACTGATATATTCTTTCTCTTTTTAGACTGTAATTTTGAGATATAGGATAAATAGCGATTATGTAACGTGGAAGTTATGCCATCTTTTAGCTAATTCCCCCCATATAATGTTCTCTATGAGAGGTAGCTAATTGAGTAGATGGACTCGTCGCCGGGGATCCTGCGGGAGACACCCTAGCACTTGCCACCACGAAACACCTTACTCAAGAAATACCAGAGGCTCGACAGTTTAGTTTCACGTATCCATTTAATACACAATTTATAAACAGTTACATTAGGAGTCATTCGAAGAACCGATGGTAACCAACTTATCAATACATTAAACAACGATCTTAACGAATTACATACATCATAAACTAATGCCATCTCAATCAACCATGACCTGAGGTTCCTTTAAGGGTAACCCTTGATCATACCTCTAACAACAATACCCTTACCTGACGAATCGTCACCCCGTCAGGGAGACAGGTAGCCCTCCTGCTGCCTCAGCGGGAAGCGGGCTCTGTTCTGGCTGGGCAAACAAGCTTGCCCCCAGAGATTGCTACTAGGGTGTTCTGCGGCTGCGCAGAAACACCAGGGTAACTGTTGCCATGGAAACATGGGGTGAGTTCTACCCCGTTGCTATCATTGAATCTCATTACACAATAATATAATATATCACATTACTTTTATACAATAATAAATACAAAATGATATTACAGAATTAAGGTCTTGAGGTTCATGGCGATTTGAGGAAAGTTCCTATAAGAGGAAAGAATGAAGACACCTCTGAAGCTAAAAGCTCAGCGGTGACATCCCGACCGATCGAGGATTTTTTTATAAGATAGTTTTTCTCCAGTTTGAAGAAAACATTATTTTAAACTTACAATCGAATACGGATTACATTCACGTAATAACGAATTAATATACACTGTGACTAATAACGTAACTATTCATTAAAAGCAAAGGTATTTCTTTTCAAAGATAGAAGCCTGAATGCTTCATGCTGATTAACAGAATGATGTAAAAGTCGTAAATAGATTTGTGTAACTATCGAGAGGGTTGTTAATCGACTTTGTACATGATACCAATTTTAGGTACGGACAGAGGAAACGCGTCTCATTGCACCTGAATTTTGTGAGTGCTTTAATGAAAGTTGTGGTGACATCAGGATGATGTAACCACTACCACCGGGCAGGCGGAAGGGGGGGAAAAGTTTTAAGATAAAATCGGGCGTGTGCAATAAGCCCATGAAAGACAATTCGGAAAAAGGAAAAATTTTTTTAAAGGGAAGCAAGAATACGACTTGCATCCGTGAAAGGAGAGGAACTGAATGACAGTTCTTCTAATGGTGTCAATGAGATGCTGAAAGGGGAGCTCAGATAGGAAAGTGAAAGCTAAATTTTAATGATTGACAGAAAAGGACAAGTTATTCTTATGACCTATTTGCCAAATTTTTCAATTTTTATGAATCGTTGGTTCGTCGGCCAACGTTATCTTTGGAAATAGAGCCGCTAATTACATGGCTCCTCAGCAAAAGAGACTCAAGCACCAGGCGAGTCAAGTAGCCGTTTTTATCAAGGGCAGTTACGGGTATCATCCCTTGCGTGTCATTGGATATGCATAGAGCTAAACCAAAAGCATGAAGTGCATTAAGACAGGACAGCCTTATAATTTTAGATGGGCTGGTATGTCCGATACCCTAAACTACAAAAGTAAGCAAGTAAAATGACATATAAGCGATAGCGATTTGAAAAGCAACAATGAAATCATAAACGAAATGTAGTCGAATCACGAATATCAACAATAACATGGATTAAAGTGACAATTATTAATTTAAAAGCGACAAGTAGCGGAATAATAATCAAAATGATGAAACAACAGTCCAGTATGGAGATAAAGAAGTCAATAGTGGACTATGGTTTCGTAGAACTTGTTACGTACACTCTAAACAATCCGAGTGAACTGTAGGCATAAGGCGTACAGAAAATGAAAACAATGCGAAAATAGGTAAACAGTATACTGGTGCAGTGGAGCAATAGTGAAAACATAGGTACATTTTAATACACCTGAGAAAACTTGTATAAGAAGGCTGGCATGCATAATGCATAGACCAGAATTATTAGGAAATAAGATTAAAGCATAAATCTATTTGATGTTAAGCTTAGAAGAAATGAGATCAGATGTTTACAGAGAAAGTTCAGTGCAAGAGTTGACTTGTGATAACTGTTCGTGGACACGGTGAGACATGACCTAGTGGCAAAGGTTTGAGTACTGAATTGATCAAATTTCAATGAAAATTTGGAATATATAATCTAAGTTAATTGTAATGTGTTGGTTGATGCATAAATGTCTAATCAGTGATGCGCTTTACACAATACTCGTCAAGAGTCAATACATGATGTCAAAGATAACATGATCTGTATACGTGTAGACGAAAAGATTGGAAGAATCATTGATTGAAGGAGTCAGTTATATAAGTCATTGATATAGGGCGAAGGAGGCAACACCGACGCTCGGTGCGTGGTGCAGAGGGTGAGACGTTGGCAGCGAGTGGCTTGTCAAGTTCACATGAGATGTGTTTGTCAAGGGCAAACGAAGTGTCGACAGCGATGTGTTTCTCAGGGTCGAACGGGGTGTTCGACCTGGCAACGTGAAAGATGCCGGACGTCGTGGACCTAACGGACGAGCTGCGAGAGTTCGAGGTCCTATTACCATCCACCCAAAACGATGAGTGGGTTGTTACTGTTCTAACAGATACAGAACAACAATGTCAACCTGGATGAGTGGTCCTTCCACCATTCTCAGCTGTACCGAAGTGGCGAAGTGAATGGAAGCCATGAGAGACTACCATTACACGACAGTCAGTGTCATTTCGGAGGAATATTGTTTCTGTGAATGGAGCACAGGCGAGGTGCGAACCGGAGTGGTGGAAATAGCTTGATGTGGTGCCAGAGGCACGACAACTTTAGCGGAGACAGGAAACGTTCTGAGCGAGTAAATGGTATTTTGGTAACTATGCTGAAGACTCGAGGGACTAATATAGCTGCAGTACTGCGAAGATTCGCCAGTCCGGCCTCGTTTCGTGACTAACCCAGGTTAGGGTTAGGCGGAGGAGGAGGTGGACTGATCTACATCTTGAACTGTTACTCAGACCTTATGTTGGGGTCTGGCGAAGGAGGACGTGACTCGTTCGACACGACCTTCATGTTTTTATTCAGACAATCCCAATATCGGGTGGACCTTGATGGGTCATGGAGAAGAAGACGTCGTCATGAGTCTTTCGTGTATGCACTTTCTGAGATCACAATGTTTATTATGTGTTATGTGCGAGCACAGCTTTGTACGAGAACGCTGGGGAATGCGTGGTGAGGAGACTCTTCTGAACTAGACACAATCCATATTAGTGTCTGTCGACGGTAACTGATAGCAGGGGCAATCCGTGTTAGCCACCTGAATAAAGTAGTTACCCAAAGGAAAAGAGTGTCATTAAGAAGATGCAGGCCGGAAGGTAGTTGAGACAATCCATATTAGTCACTAACTAAAAAATGAGGCCATGCTCTTCAAGCACAAAGTGTTCGTTGATGCTTGTGTAGAAACAGAGGCAATCCAGATTAGCCGACTGTTAAGAAGCCAAGCAGGAGATGACATCACCATATCATCATACAATGTGAGCTCGGTTGTGAATGGTGACATGTGCGATGAAGACTGCACAATGCCAAGCCAGACACAAAAGTTCAAAGAAAGTTCTGCAGTAATGTAGCCCCATGTTGGAACCAGGTCAAGGCAACGATATGCTTGCCGTGGTTACGACGGAAATGGAGTGTAACGGAATGTTCACACTAGTGGTCGCCCCGAAATGGTGCCCTCTTCATATTGCCATGAGATGATGACAGGAATACGGCCAACTCGAAGTAGTCGCATGTGCTGTCGGAACGTGATCCCATACGCGAGCATGGTGCCCAAGGAGGTGGTGCTCCAATCGACTGACTTCCGGATGTGGAATCGGATGTGTCTCTTGATAGGGTGCCCGTGACAGTAGAAGTCACAGTGGAAGCACAGGCTCTGTAACGACTGACTCAGATCAAAGATTAGAGAACATATGCATCGAATGTGTCTCTGATCATAGGTGCCCACAGCAAGTCTTGCACTGATGTTTGACGACCAGCCCGACCAGCAACTCGTGATCAAAGAGACATTCCCGCAAATTATGTGACAACACAGCATTAAAATGGTATGCAATAGTCATACTGAAATTACTTTAAGAAACAGGCTAGGAGCTCGACCAATAAGGTTACTGCAAACAACATGTAAGAAAAGGCACGTGATACATATATATAAAATATAAATAATTTAAATAAGAGATACTAAAAGGAATATCATAATTGGTTTAGATAAATAATCTGAATCCCAGCAAGATGCTGGTCGTTAAGTGTGTATAGTTAAAAGTAAAAGAGATGTTTAAATGTAAATAGAAAGGTAGCAAATCACGGCAAAATATGATGTATCATCATGGTGATCAGCTCCCCAAGATCAAAATGAATCACATCAATAAAGGAAGAAGATCACTGTGCAACGTGAGTATAAGATTATAAATTTTTAGGATGAGAAAGTGTTGCGTAAGGCTTAAATGCACAGAATATATGCATACCTTCAAGCATATGTCAGTAAAATGTTACCCATACAATCGAACGAACAAGGTGTGACTCTTCACAGACTGACTAAAATATAAGGACATGCAAGCGTGAGTATGAAAGGGTTAAAATGCAACAATACACATACAGATAGAAAAGGGAAAAAGAAATGCAGTCAGAATGCAGTTGTACAGGAAAAGTTATTGCACGAAAGTGCAGTGCAAAGATAAGTAATCATAATCATGCAGTAAAATAGAATCAGACGCTGGTACTGGTATCGTCAGGAGAGGGGGTGGTGGAAGGGGAGGGGGGAAAGTTGGGCGGAGCAACAGTGACGTAGGACGAGTGGGGCGTGGTTCCAACTCGATATCAACTACTGAGCGATTAGGGGGGGTATCAACTCGGGTACCCATGCGAGGGGCCGATGGTTGCCGGGGTGAGGTGGACCGGCGAGGCGGGGTAGTCCGCCTTGGTGGAGTTGTACGGCTCGGTATGCGAGTAGGGGGGGTCATTTTCTTTGATGCGGCCAGGCCAGAAGTGGTGGCATAAGGTTTTATCTGTACTGAATGGGTAGTATCTGGTTCCATAACATTGGTGGACCGAAATTCCATCTCCCTTTGACGAAGTTCTCTAATTAGAGCTGAGTAAGGATTAAGCTCTTGAGTATTAATAACTTCTTGCATGTTATGACCCAATTTGTAAAGGTGAACTGAGTCAGATGCGAGCATAGTCACCGCAAACTGTCCTTGCATAATTTGCTGTAACTTTTTCTGCTTGTATAATGGAACATTAATGAGTCTAGGGAGTTCTACGTTAAGTGAATCAATCTGCAAAGAGCAAAGTGCAGTATCCCAGTTGGGTTTGAGGATACTGTATAATCTATGATGGTCGCACTTGAAACTATTAGGACAAATGACACCTTTAAGAGAAAGTGAAGAAAGGTGGGACTTAATAGTAAGAACATATAGAAGTAAGCGCTGGTGTCCGCTATTCAATTCCATGAATATTTCGATCTGTGGAAATTTGCGGGTTTCGGGTGAACGATGCATCACTCTGAAATCCCTACAACATTTATGTAGACAACGCTTAGCCAGGCTCACTACCATGTAGAAGACGCAAATAGTAAGAAGGTGAAGGGTAGTGATATGTATAAGACTAACAGGACTGATAGAAACAGGGTAAATTACATAACTGACTGAATCACAATGCAGAGGACGTCCTGGAATGACTGGGTTGGCGTGGGATGGTTTAAAATGAGTAGCCATAACCATAGAGGATAAAAGGCCACTAAGGTATCTACCACGACAATACATAAATATGACCAAAATTAGAGACAAATATCCAGCTATGGAACCGATGAAGGCAAATCCACGGATCCAATGGCGAAGGCTGAACCAAGCTGAAAGATAGAAAGAAGCTTCCAGCTCGGCCCATTTAAGCATAAAATCGTCACCCTTTTGTTGAATAAGGCGACTAAGTTCCTTAAGCTTTATGATGCCATGTGTCATATTTGCAAGTGAGGTATTTGCTATTCTGGCAGCCACTGCAAATTTAGGCAAGGTGAAATTTGGCATGCCATAAGATTCATATGGTGGTAGACTTGTGAAGTTGAATTCACGTTCAAAGGAATGCATCGCAATTGCATTAATCGTATAGTTGATTAAGAAAGGTTTATATTGATTATTTTCGGATGCGGGACATCCTGTAATACGCCTGGGAATGAAACCTGAAGGGGAGGAGAATTCGCAAAAACAAAACTGGCCACGCTGAAGTACAGCGTAAAGACTACCAGGAACGGGACGTGCCACACGATCATTGGAGCAACGACGAGTCCATGGGAGTGATAAGCCAGTAACTAAAAGCTGGTTACCTGCGTCTATTACACGAGGTGCTGCACGAAAAGGTTCAAAGAAGTAATCGACTTGACAGAGGTCAGAAATGACGTCTGCAGTAGCATTCGTATATATTGCAGTGTTGCAAGATAGCTGCGAGCTATCAATTTGAATTGTTGATTCTGTGCAAAGAAATTGATCGTCAATGTTGAGACATTCCTGGAGCTCTTCAAGACTGAGTTCCAAGAAGGAATCGTGCTGCACTCCTAGGAAAGGTTTTGGGATAGAGATACGAGTGTAATCATGGTTAGACTCGCGGTCTTGGAAAGCAGGAGTAGCTACCACAGGTACATGGAGTGACTCTGTGTGATACAAGGTGTAGGGTTTTGAATTCTTAGGTTGGATTGGCCATAGGAGTTGGAGTAAGAACCCATGTCTAGTAGGCATAAAGATTGGTTGTGATTTCTGATAGATATGAGCCAAATCCGTAAAAGCTAATTGATAACTGTTGTGCCATGAATATAATACCGTTGATACTTTGTGAACTAATTTATGGACATATGAGGCTGGAAGAACATGTGGAGATATTTTACCTGCAGCCAGGTCGTGGAAGGCTGTAATTAATTTATCAGCTTCATTTAAGAGGATATGAAGTTGCTGTATTTGTTGGGACCAAAGCCTGAGATATTTAGAGGTCAGCAAGCTAAGGATCCTTGTGGCTTGAATCTTACGTTGTAATGCGTTAATAGCGTTACTAACCACAGCAAATTGGGAAATAATTTCCTGATTGGTTTCATTTAAAAGTGTATGAATTAGTTTAATGTTTCTGGAGGTGTTGGTGAAGGTACTGGCTATGACATCAATGGTGAGAACTAAATCAGAACGCATTTCAAGGAAAGCGTCCCTCATAAGATTCTGACGTGCAGACATAGACTCAATAGTATTTACAAAAATTTGATCTCTCTGTCGTCTAATATTAGCAGACATACCTGCTCCGGCTTGTGGGATAGTAACTGAAAGCCAGAAAGCAGTACTGTCTTCGGATTGCCAATCCTGGGTATTAATATTGACACGGAAGGTTTCATTAGTAGATTGCATTAATTGCTTAGTTGTATTAGATGTATCATCGGTATTAGGTAAGGCAAGGGGATCTCGAGGTGTTGGTGTACGACCCGCTCGTTTAGGACGACTGGGTGGCGAGTATTGATCAAAGAAGGGGGGCATGGTAGGTGGAGGGGAATATGAGAATGTGGGATGCGCAAAAGGTGGATCGGGAGCTGCCCTCTTAGCGTGGTGGTGGACTGGTGAAAGAGGAGGGGGGCAATGGGGGTAGAATGAGTTGGAGGAGGTCGACGATATTCTTCAAAATGTTGTTGAGTGAAGATAGTCGATATGTGTGCTAGTTTAGCCTTTAAAGCTGTTTTATAAGAATCAACTTTATCGATAGTATTCTTTAATAGTGGAGCGAAATCAGAACATATTGCAGCGATTAAATCATCAGGGGATTGACACATGTCTTCAAACATTGTGAGGTCCCAAGTGAATGTGGGAATATGGAAATCGGGATAGAAAATATTTGCATTGATGATAAAGAATTCAACACTGGGAAAAATTTGTCCTCGATAACTATAACCAACGCCATAGTCTGGGCGGAGAAGCTGTGCGGGTGCAGAGCTCCAACGTGAAGCTGCGTCTGGTGGAAAAAGACCAGAGCTGCTTGTGAGTGGGCGAGCATCCTTGTGATTAACAGATGCGAGTAGCTGCATATGACGTAATTGGTCTCTAAGGGAACGGGATGAACGGAGTAAGGGAATGGAATCACATGCTTCGAAAGTCATATTTTGAATTGGGAAAGACACGTTACTTTGACAAGTACCAGAAATCCTAGTGGTATCAGGCAACGTGTTCAGGAAGACTGCCAAATCGCAATTACAATTAAGGGGGTTAGATGTTAGGTCAAGTTCTTTCATTTCGGGTGAAGGAAAGTAAATTTGTTTGTTAACGCCATCTAAATACTGCAGATTGTTACGTTGCAAAAATATATATTCCAGATGGTCTCTAATAAAGAAAGGTCCAGAAATTCTATACAGGGAGTTGTAACTAAGATCTATTACAGCTAACTGACGGATATCTCTATGTCTAATTTCAAAGGTATGAAGGTTATTATAGGATAAATTTAAGTAGTAAAGTTGATCGACATATCTAAAATATGCTCTGGAAATATGTGTTAGCTTAGAATGAGTTAGTTCGAAAGTGCGCAGATTGGGCGTGTTTGGTAATGGATCTCTTAATGATCTTGAAGTAGTAATATTTCTGAGTCTAAGTACTCTAAGAGATGTTGGATAATGAAGATTCTGTATTCCGCCAATACAGTCTAGTATAACTATTTTAGCTAAATTTAAGACATTAAATTGTTGCGTTTTCTGAAAATAGAAACCCTGAAGAATAAGTGTTTGGAGAAATGGTTTTGGTCGTGTAAAATTAAAAGATTGATGGGCTGATAGATTGGGCAAGAGGTTGGAAACTTCGAAAGGAACATTAGAAGCTTGTAATTTTAATTGTTGTATATTATTGAAAGGCATAGAAGATGGGAGGCGGGTCATATCTGGTAGATGGAGTCTAAGAGATATCAGTTTACTTTGTGAAACGCCGAGATGGTTCCACTGGAAGGATGTTGAACCGTGTATGGTAAGGTCTAAATGAGTTAATTGAGCTTGTGGTAATAAAGGTAGGGCGGGAGACGATAAATCCCTAAGTAAGGTAAGTTGTATACGTCTTAAGCGGTAAAGGGAAGACCATGGAGCGAAGACTGAGGCGTCATCAAGGACTAAATTAGTAATAGCATGTAACTGTGAACGTGCTTGGACGTATTGTACATGAGTAACTTGAGTGTCTGGCAGATCTAAAAAATTGATCTCGGGAAATGAGTCAATAACATCAGGAAACCTTACTGCAGAAGTAAGATTTTGTAAAGTGAGATATCTCATGAAAGGCATAGTAGTGAAGAAAGAGATAATGTCCTTAGTAAGTGCGCCAGAGGAAAGAATCAGTTTTGTGATACGAGGTGAATCAGGAGGCCATACACATGGAGGTGTAGAAAAATTGGCTCCCAAATCACATGTAAATATGTCTCGTTTGCGAGAACACCATTCACCAAACATAGAAACTCTACAAGAAGCCATAGGTTGGTCTTGTGTTTGAAGCAAAGTACGCTTGGCCCAAACGGCGGCCGTGTTTGGATTAATGGTAAATCCAAAATTCTTATAAAGAAAAGCGTCTTGCTCAGCAATTCGTTGCAAATCAGATGGAGGTGATGATTGAGCTGGAACCAAGGGAAGGAGGAGGAAGGGAAAAAGGACAATTAGCGTCATTTTAATGTTTATAATGAGGTAGCAAGGTATATAATTGGCTAAAAGGTTTCAGCATCACCAGTAAAATCAGGTATTACTATAACTATTAACCAATAAGGTGGTGAGAAAGACATGATTAACTGAATGTAGACATGCACTTAAAGGAAGATTACAGGTAAAAGAAGTTCATCCACAAAGAGACATAATGGTAACGATTAGCATACTAAGCGTGCAAAATTCATCAATCAGGTCGACATATCCTATGTAAAACGAATACGACTATCAATACACAAATAATTATCAACGGAAATAAGTATTCATAACAATTAGGCAAGACGAGTTTTCCAACTACTTTGCCTATCATATGAAAGAATGCTGTGTATGTCGACAGAAAATGCAAGAGATATACTCTAAGATCATACTGAATTACTGAAATCGAGAGTCTCGACCAGACCTGAAAATATAACAATTGTCGTCAAAGAAATATAAGTTAATAAAGTACCTTCCCACGATTACACGCGTGTAAGAAAAATTGGGAGTATAATTACTGTGAACTTATCTCAATATAACACAACTTGAAATTTCATCAACAAAACTCAATGCCTATAAAAATTCCCGGTTTACTAATTAGTAAACGTGTATGCAAGTTAGTGGTCCTAAATGACCGGTAAATGACTCTTTGAAAAGGGTGTACTTACATAATGTTGCAAGCTGTATGTAGGACTGCTGCCTCTCTACAGGTGTAAAGATTAGAGCAGGTAAGCTAAGGTTTTACTGGCTCCGCAAGAGCTGGGCCCTGTGGGCTGAGCCGAAAATTTTACAGCAGGTAGCGTGCCATATAAGGTGCAAGGGTGCTACCAAAGCAACAAGAAACTGCTTCCCACGGCAGTCTCGGTGAAGCCATGGCAACACAGAAAGCGCCCCCTGCCGGGCTATGTTGTGATGCCATACCATATAATGAACTATGGAAAAGGAATTAGCTAGCTAGCTATAATTTGTATATAATGAGTTGGTCATTTACAAAAAAAAAAATTTCTTTCCCCAAAATGCGAAGCGATGCTACAATCACTGGGTGAGCAAAATCCACAGAAACGCATTTAAAATTATGTGCTAAGATTAAACTCACGACCACATTGTCGGAACATATTAACATAACTACATCGGCATGAGCCGGAACACATGAAATAGCACAAGATATCCCCAAATTATGGTCGGGCTCCCAGTCCGACAGGCAGAGAACTTGCAACATACTGAGATACTTACTCAACGTAATATGCTGCACAATAATTATAAGAAAAGATGCTCAAAAATAATATTGTATCAGAGCAGTTACAGTAATGCTCAATCAAAGTAGTACCGACATGTCACGATAGAAAAGGTAGTGGATAATTTGTAAGAAAACAATCCATCAACAATGGCAACATCACAATGGCATATAATCACTTCTCAATTGGCAAGATGATTGACGGCTAATATCTGCAATAAACGACACTCACAACATGAGCAGGAAATGCAGAAAAGAAACATATTTCATGTTGGAATATTACTGACTATCTACAAAATGCAGAATGGAATATGTACAAAATGCTAATGATACGAACGCGGTAAGCTAATGGATGAGAAGAGGAGAAGACTACAGGTGAGGGGAGTCTTAGAAAAAAAAACTTATCGGTGGTATGGAAGATATCATCACGCAGCATTGTGGGTAACACAATTCAAGAAAGAAACTGAAATCGATTTAATTCGACAAGGGTTAACCGATGTTCACGGTATTGCAGATATATCAGCATGATCACCGAGAATACAGAAGCTCAGACATTCAAGTCTGACCTGTTGATTGACTGTGTCTTGTCACTATCACGCCAACCAAAGAATATATATTTGTTAAATCTCATCATAAAAAAAAAATAGTTTCAGAACTAAAAGATGGATAAGAAACAAGTCTTAAATAATTACAAGAGGTTATAAAAAGCAATTGAAGGCAGAATGGCAACCAGATTTACTAAGAAAGGATCGTGATGGATCTCTGTGGAGAGTCTCTGTCTCTGAAATATGCGTACCAAATAATGGTGTTTACCGAGGATGAAATGATAAGCCAATAAAGTACTATATCAAGAAGGCAATCAAATGCAAAGAACAAGGGAATACGTGGTCAATGCTGCGAGGAGACAGTGGCCAACGTATGGAAATACTATCGATTGATCACAAGGAACACAGTGATAAGAGATGGAAAACAATTCTCAACGAAGAATGGCAAGGTTTAAGAGCGTTGTTGGTAGGCTCAAAGTAGATGAATAATCCGGCTGAATGCTTGTGAGCTACAGAAAAGACTTAACGGTGGATAACCGTATTGGTCTGGGAACGAAATGAAGGGACTACACCCTCCTGGTGGCATGTAAGCGAGAAGTTGGCGACGCAACAAATGCAAGATATCATCGCACATGTGTTAAAATGTGCGGGTCGAGAACTCTTGTTGAGGTTTAAGGCCTGTTAAGGTATGCTAAAGCAAATATTCGAAGACTATTTGGTTATGAAGAATGGACGAAGAATATAATTCGGTAAAATTTGTAAATTTAATGAATAGGTCTATAAATCAGCATTGTAGGTAACACAAAAGTCGGTTATATAGCATTCACATCATATAGCGTAAATGTTCGATTAACAGGGAGAAAGGCATTCGATGGGTCAAACTGTTTCCTGGTACATTGAAGTCTATATTTTTAAAGAAGTAAATAGATTTGAATGAGTCCATTAGTTCGTAAGGTTAAAGGAAAACCTGATTACTGTTGTTGTAGAGTCGACTTCAATTCGGTTTGTTGGTCGTCTGCGTCATTGAAATCTTCGGGTAATTCCTGTATGTAATGGAGACGCTGAGAAAGCATCAACAGTGGGGGTGATGACACCGGAGTTGACGTATACATCGGCAGTGATGGAACCATGCGTACTTCCTGTTCATTGTCAAAGAAATGACGATGGTGAAAAGGCTTTGGACGCAATGGTGGCAAAAAATGTGTAGGTTGAGCAGCTGCTTCGGCTGACATGGTATAGCCCGGGAGATCTTCGTCTGTTGACCATGATGAGTCCGGTGTCGGTGTAGGACTAGGACAATCCGAGTCCCATCCATTGACTAGAGGTTTCTGTTGAGCATAAGTGCAAGCCACATAATTGGCTGCAGAGCGAAAAGCATCAATATCGAGGGTTGGAGGTGAATGATAGATGCATGTAGCCTCGGTTTGAGTAGCAACAGAAACCGTCTGTTTAGGTCCCTGGAACTGAGGAAGTTGCTGCAACTGAGCAACATTCACACGAGTTGCCGTAGACCATTCCATATTACTGTGTGAAGGAGGATACGACATTCGCCTTCGATGCATTGTTGCAAATACACTGAGGAACAGTAGTTGAGTCAACGGAAGACAAATACCAAATGATGGAGGGGCCATAAACAAGGGGTGGAGTATCACTGAGGGGAGGGGGGGGAGGTATAAGTGAGGAATTGCAGATGGTGTGAAGATAGGTCTGACTAATTTAGGTGTAAGTGATTACACATGTGTTCGGGTTATGTAATCAGGATGAAACTGCTTGAATGTTGTTGGAAAGCTGTGTTTTTCACCTTTGTGTGTATGACCGTCACTGCTTGCTGGCAGCTCGGTTGGAGTGATGAATTCATATGTCAAGAATTCATATGTCTCATTAAACCATATGAAATCTTAAAGGCAAGTACAAGTCTGCATAACAGAGGAGAATGATAACCAATTTCGTCCATGAGAAACACATGAAGTATCACACAGAGACATGTGGCATGAATATGTGCGAAAGAGGAATACGGCATAGGGAGAAAGTGATTCATAAGTAATTATTAAACTAATTATTAGCTTAAGAGAAGACTGAGAAGGTGCGGGAAACTGATGTTGGGCTCCCATGGGTTCATGGGTGATAGCTAATATACTGAAATGATAACGTTTAGATGTTAAAGAAACATTCATTCAACGAGAACGGAAGTTATCAGTCCACAGTCAAGTTAAATAAGTCCAACTATTTATGGACATAAAGGCTTGAAATTATGTGGGATATTAAATGAAATATCTGTTATTTATTTGAGATGAGTTGTGAGGCAGGATGTCGACGAAACAGGACATTGCAAAGGAACCAAACGTCGAAAAGATGCACAGGATGCTGAGCCACAATCGAATTTAGTAATGTAGCAGGTTAGGACAATGCCACTAACGACACACTCCGATACTTCTTGACGGAAGAGATTTTTGAGGAAAACATGTCCTAAAGGAAGGAGATGATCCTATGATAGGAGACAATCCCTGGAGATGTTTGAGAGATATGTGCGTCTCAAGAGGAAGGCTTGGAGCAAGGAAACTTAGCATTATTTGTAATGACATTATATGGAATACTCGGTATATTGTGTATAAAAGATTATCATGGAATATATGTAAATATGAAATCGAGAGACTAGGCATTTTGGTATAGCCAATATGCTAAGTGCGGACGACCCTTTAAATTGTGTATGGACAAAATATAAAGGTTAGGACTATTGAAGCAAGACACTGTCAGTATGACACTTACTGATGATACTTTCCAGTGATATGGAAATAGACCACGAGCAGGTGATCCCTTCAGTTGTTATTTGGCGATAATAAGCAACCTATGCATGATTTTGCTGACATACAGGTATGCACTATGCAAAGGTATCATCCATAATTCACATTAGAGGACTTGTAATTCTTTTTCTTATTCATGTTGACCTAAGGTCAGTTTTGTGCAGAAGAGAGTAGGCATCAAAGTACCAAAATAAAACACTGATGTCATAGGATTGTGTTTCAATGGTATTTGGAGTACCTAGGATCATCCTGAAGTAACTCAAGGAAAATTGAATTGAGTCTTGTGTCTAGCGATTTATTGACATGTCTATAATAACTGAAATTCCAATCGAACTATTGAAGATATGCATGTGGATATGCCATATGCAAATGGACATAATTGCCAAAGTGACAACTCATAGCCAGAGCTACAACACTTAACAACGAAAGAGCCAGGAGGTTTTCCTGTAGATTCCCCTGTATTGTCTGACATATTATTATGGGTGACAAGTGATCCATTTGTTAGGCAATGTTATTCATAAGTGAATTTCTTCCTCCATGGAACTGCATTACTTTTATAATGGAAGGAAGCTTAAATGCAAACAATTGTGTTACACGAGAGAAAGTGAAGGAAACGAAAGAAGGAAACCTTCTGTCATATTGTCACTGAAATAAACAAGACACAATAATGAACACAAAAGCCTGGTTCGGACTTTGGAGGATAGGAGGTGTTTATCTTCAAGCGTAACTCACTGAGCCATTGCTTGTCTTTATATTGATGCTATTTATTTCTTGTTACGTACTCGAATTTCCAGTGATATCCCTCATGAATTGAGGGGAAGGACGAAGTGACAATGGATTTTTTTCCGTGTCTAAGAATTTGGCTTCTGAGTTGGGAAGCTTGTCCTGGACGGGATTCGAAGCAACGAAGTTCAACTCCGTCTTGCGAGAGAGCTGGCTGGTCAATTAAGACGCGAAGACTTTACCCCTAGACCAAGGCCGAACCGGCCAACAGCATATTTTTAAGACTTCTAGTGACCTATGTATGCTGCTGAGCTGGCGGAGAGCCTCGTTTTCATTTCAGATTGAGAGTGTGATCTAAAAATAGACACTGAAAATAGCGAGTAATGATTCATGCACGTGGCCAAAATAAATGTGCTGTAACAATCTAAATATTGTATTTATATGAAAAGAGAGGAAATTAATGCGAACAGGTTGGTCGATATGATATTAAAAGAGCTAAGAAGATACAATAAACTTTGTGCATTTGTCAGCTTATGACAACACTGAATGCGGAAGAAAAGATGAAATTAATTTGATGCAATTATAAGAGCTACAAATCAGTGGACTCGGTGGCGACATAGGCAGCGCGACCGGACACCAACGTTGAGATTTTGATTTTATAGGAAGAAAGGGTATGTGCGAGGTCGCGAGTTCGAATCGCAGGGACACTGCAATGAACTTCATATAAAGAATGACTTGTAATTGGAAACGGGGAAGCTGCTGAACTGTTCACTTCCATGCATGCGTGATTGGAATATAATGTATTTATTGAATGGTAGGATTATTGAATGGTAGGAGATAAGATGTACTTCATGTACAATGGTAACACGATGGTCAGCCTTGTAACGAAAGGAAGGAATACCTGAATATTGTTCTTGTATGCTGGTAACCATGAACATTTGTGAATGGTCAGCACGAAAGAAAACTTGTGAAATTTTAGGGAAGCTGTAAATCCACAATACAATGTTTTGATTAACCTTCATATTTATAAGTCTATTTAACATAATATGAACTTGTATTGTATTGTAGACGAATCAAAAGAAAACTTGTGAAAATTGAGGGAAAGTACTTACGTGGAGACTTCACTTTACTGCTATACATTTATTGTTCCGTGCATAGATTCCAGAGTAGGACTATGAAGGCTAAGTTAACACTGTTATTGTACAGTTCTGTTATCATTTTTGTCGATATAGGACTGTCCGTATATTGAGTACTGTATTTCAATTAATTTCTCTTCTAATCTAGAATTGAAGATCCTAAACTTGATCTTGAATTATATCGGTGGAGAGCTGTATACTTGTTTTGTTGGGAACTTGGAAGCATTCGATTCAAAAGGAGAATGAATCTGTATTCCAATCAGAACAAGGACAATACCGAAAAGGATGAAACGGTGTGATTGCCCAAAGGACTCGTCAGGCACTCCAATCACTGATTGAACATAGTCGGATCCAATCTCACTACTATTATCAAATTGGCAAAAGACAAGATGAAAGTACTGTAGGATGACTGCCGCCCTGTCTGGCAGGTCCAAAAGGAAATCATTGTCAGAGATCTCTAAATGGAAAACTATGGAAGAATGCTATAGTGAAGCTTTATGAAGAGGATATTTTACTTGATGAAGCTTGGAGGCTGAGGTCTTGTTAGTAGTGCACAAGAAATTTTTGGACGATGACCAAGCCAAGCGTGGATGAAGGAAAATCCAGACGATGACAATGCATTACATACTCAAAAGCTGAAACAAGGAAGGAGGAGTGCATAGTATAAGCCTTGAGAAAACAAGAAAGAATAACCCAATGCATCCATGGTTTTATGATGCGACTTTTAGGAGATCGTTGTTGTGTGCAAATGACTCATATGTTCAGCGGTGAGGCTTAAGAGGTTATCATTCATTATCATTAATTATCATATTTAATAACGACGGCGGAGGCAGTGGTATATGTGTAGTGTGGTGGACATCGTCATTGGAGGATTACATATGAGTCAGTGGTTGTTACTGATATTTTGGTGGTCATAATGGACTTTGTGCACCTAGGCATGTGCGGTGGCAACTGTGCGTATTGATATGCGTCTATGGTGATTGAATTCGCCATATGGCTTGATATGTCCCAAGGAAAGATCAGTTGCAAACAGACCAGGAAAGTGATGCAAGCGCCTGTTCATTAGGCAAAGTTGAAGTTGCATCAGACCGCGTGGCGTTACTTAGGTATTATTGCAAAATGAAAGCCTGGGGGACCATGACATAAGTTATAGATAAGGAATTATGGAAGAAATGTTGGACGTTTATGAGACCATATGTGGCAGCATGTGGAAACATGCAGAAATGGCAATTAAAAACTTTACTGGAGACAATAATCATTGCAGCCATTTAGCATTGATGAGACATAAAGCAATTTATAGTCGTCATTTTATCCTGAAAACTTACTTTAATATTACTCTTTAATATTACTCTTAAGGATGTGTAATTCCAACACAAGGTGGCATCACAGATAACAACGACTATAGTTGACTATGCGAGGAATGTTGACTGAGGAGTCTGACTGGTGTGTTATTCACATACCGCGGGGGTGACTGGTGAGACACTGTAAAGTGTGTGTCTGTAGCCGATATGTGTTCTGGAAAGAATAATGTGTCATGTGGGATAAACACATGGAGGAGGTAAAATGCAAGACATGAAGTATCGTCTGGCAAATGGACAAACGAAACTACAGTAAGTTTAGCTTAAGTAAACATGAGGAATGGGGGAAGACGGTTCTCAAGTAGGTTTGGCCAGGAAAACGTTTTAGCTTACTAAATCTGATAAATAGAAAGTAACTTTGGAAGGAGGGGTGAATAAACTTGTTTAGGGTGTGCCGTTCCTGTTAAAGGAGAGCAATGGAAACGTTTTAGAGCACTACCTGGAGAGGTGTTTTTTACTTACGTAAGCATATTCTGAAAAGTCTGCAAATTCCTTGCTAAAAGGTTATAGAGTAGTTCCAGGTATGTTCATGACTTACAGGAAGGAAGAAAGGTCACTATCCTTCTCGAATTTTTGACTTTGCTATAGATCTGAGCTATGGTATAATAGGATAAAGGTTATATTGAAAATGAGACTTAATTGTTCAGAGATTATTATACAATATGGTACCACAATAAATTGTCAACATAACGGCATTACAGAAAAAATATATATTAGATGGATGTGTAGGGAAAAAAAATTAAACACGATGATTGCCTTGTTTAATAAAATTAGCAATTGGTCAATAGGGGAGGTATCAGGTGGGATAAGAGAGTCCTAGGGTCTCGGTCACCTCCACAGCCAAGCAAAGAAGAGAAGATTATTCAACGGCTGCACCATCAATAGGCAATCAATAGAGACTAAATCATATATTGGTGGTATTCAAGGTCATCTTCGCCATGGTTAGTTCATAGGGAAGAAAGGTCGGCCTGTAGGTCGCAAGTTCGAAATGCAGTCGAACAATGGAAACAGACCATATTCCTGAAACACAAAATGCCAAGCAGATACACAAGATATCTGAGATGGATAGTTGATATATACCTGGAGATGACCGTCACGCCAACGGGCTGATGTTATAGTTGAGGTGACTGTACTGTCATCATCGAGAATACAGGACCATTCATGAAGTGCAGACCCAGGGCCTGGTTGAGTATCATCTTGCCGAGTTTTAAAATATAAAAGAAGAGCGTCAGGGTTAGAAATTGACATACTGTAAGAAGGCTGGGGTAATTGATGCGAAGGGTGGGAAAGGTCATGGGAATCAAGCGATGATTGGGACAAAGAGCCAGGGTTGACCTGTGAAGATGGGGTAGGGACTTGTAATGGAGGCCCTCGAGATTCGTCGCCATGTAATTGCATAGTGGCTGCAGCCACATCATCAATCTTGAGATTTTCTGACAGAATTTGAATGCGCAATTGTTGCTGGTTATAAATTGGTGAACCATTCTTAGAACGAACGATACAATGCTTCAATCTACCTATGTGAAATAGACCTGGTAAAGTACGGTCGTCAATTGTCTTAAGCAAAAATTGATTCAAAAGTGGCTCTGATGCAATATACAATGGGCCAATAAGCTTAATGCTTAATTTGGTAGAATATTGGACCCCAGTATATTTAGGTGCCAGTAATAAGACGAGGTCTCCTTCTTTAAATGAATGAAGTTTTGGCATACGTTTTGCGTGTTGCTGGGTCTGTCTAATCTTAATTTTATTATGAGAAACCACAGCTTGTTGTCTGACAAACCGCAATTTCTCTCTAATCGAAGATACATACTGATCGTAAGAAGTAGCAACCACAGAAAGTGCCTCGGGATTAATATCCACGAGATTGCGGTCTTCTCTAAGGAAAACAAGGAAATTAGGGGAATACTTGGTAACTGCGTGAGGCAAAGAATTATAGGTTTTACAAGCATATGGAATAAGGGAAGGCCATTGAGAATACTTATATTCTATCATAGTTAACAGTAGGTTGGAAACAGATTGAATAGCTCTTTCAGCCATATTGCTTGAATGTATCATTGTAGGGACAAGGTGAACCTGAACATTCAACGATTTAAACACTGCTGTCATAATTTTACCGACGAAAGAAGCTTCTTTATCACAAGTAACCCTATGAGGTATCATGTATGGTAAACAAAAATGTTCAATAAATTTCTTAGCAATCTCATCAGCTTTTCTACTGCGTAACGGAATGGCTACGACATAACGGGAGAAAACATCTTGTAGGATGAGACAATGGATAATTTGAGCAGTAGCATGGGGAAAGGTTTTGATATCAAAATGTATATGCACAAAGGGAGTACAATCAGTAAGCAATCTAGGAACGAATTCCCTTTGCTTATTTGTTTCAATAACCTGAGACGAGCGCTGGCAAATCAAACAAGTTCTGGCATAATCCAAAATGTATTTCATGAGATTCTTAATGTGAAAGTTTGATGTAATGACATCATACAATTTATTAGACTTTACATGAGCACCTAAATTTAAGTGAAAGAATTCAATGATGTCGAAAATATAGATGTTAGGGATGGCCAATTTAAGAATGACGTCATGCCTTTTAGGACTAGATTGAACATAGAATAAAAGTGAATCGATTAAAGCAAAATGATTAGATAATACAACTGCTTGATTTGCCACTTGCTTACTAGTTGGTAACGTGCTATATGCTATGAAGTTATAAACCGGTCCCAAATACAAATCCTGCTTTTGGGCGTTTATAAGCTGGACTCTATCATGAGGTATCTTGACGTAATGAAATGCATCTGTGATGTATTTACGAATAGCTGGTTCTAAGTCAGCTTGATGAGGCATTTTAGTCAAGATAGTAGGTTGATTACTATCGATGGTCTTGTATTTCATTTCGGTAATAGGTAAGACCGGTCCAGTGGTATGGGTACATTCACTGGTAAGATGTGACAGCGGTTTTATAGGCTTTGTGGGCTGTGGGGTAGGGTGGGAGATACCATTATCTGAGTGTTCCTTGGCCTGTGCCCTTGTTGTAACGCAAAATAGAGAATAACCCGAAAAGTTAGCATAGAGATTTTCATAGTAAGTTTGACGAGATGTCAAAAGGGGATGAGTATTGGTATCCAGGAAATTATAATAAGAATGTTGCTCTTCGTCATTAATGCTCCTATCTTTATCAGCCACTGCGATTGGAATAATGGGTTCAGCATCTGCTGGCCATTGGGTGTTATGATGACGAGATAACATATCAACCAATTTCAACTCAGTAGTGGTTGGTTTTACATAATAAATTCGATAAGGGTAATCTTGTAATTTCCAATAGAATTTTGCTATGCGAGGTGTTACAAAATGACTGGAAGATTTAAGAATTTGAGCAATAGGGGCGTGGTCCGTCAGGATCGTAAACCTACCACGTCCAGCTAAAAAATATTTAAATGATTGGACAGCAAAGTAAATTGCCATCATTTCCAATTCCGAAATGCTGTAATTATGGGTAGCAATATTACCATGTAATCGACTAGCATAACCTAACAAAACTTTTTTAGGTGTATCATCAGTTCCATTAGTTTGCAACTGATAAAGAGCTGCACCGGAGGCGGTTCTGGATGCATCAGACACCAGAATCATTTCACCTTCAGGTCTTGGGAATGACAAAATAGGTGGTGATGTAAGAATTTTCTTAATAGCATCCCAGGCAACCTGTTGTTCATCAGTCCAGAGAAATTCGTTAGCCTTGCGCAACAGGCGCGTCAAAGGTTCAGCTGTCTTTTGATAAGATGGTATAAACGAAGAAATGAATTGAATTGAGCCTAAGAATGATTTAATCTGTTTCCTATTTTGAGGAATCTGCAAGTTCATAATAGCATCAATTCTAGACTGTCTGATACGCAAAGTAGGTCCATTAGGTCCCTGAAAATCAACATCAAAGCCAAGAAATTGAAAGGTAGAATTAGAGGCAAAAGAACACTTAGCCAAGTTAAGAACCAGGCCGTGTTTATGAAAAAGAGCAAGAACAGCATCAATGAGAGCGAGATGCTCCTCAGAGGATTCACTAAGAAGCAAATAATCATCATAGTAGTTGTAAACACATTCTGCATAAATTCGTGGCAATTCTTCAGTAATTAAAGTCATTATTTCAGCGAATAGCGCTCCCGAATTGATATACCCCATCGGCAATCTAGTATAGGTTATGGATTCTGCATTATAGAATGTAACGACGCCGAGGTACTGACGAGACTGAGGAGTTACTTGACATGCAAAAAATGCCTGTTTTAAGTCAATGGCCGTAGCGAAACGAAAAGGACGACTGCCCATTTGTTGCTTAAAGGAATCAATATTAGCACAAGGCCTCTGCAAAAGCTGAAAGGCTTTGTTGACAGAACGCATATCTCCGACCAGGCGGGGATTTTCGTCCGTGCGTGATTTGCGGACTAAGAATAGTGCACTGGTAGCTTGTGTGAGTTCCTTTTTGAAAATTCCCAGTTGCAAAAGCTTCTGTACCTGTTTACGTACGTAGGCGATATCAGCTTGGGAAGTGATATAAGGGCGAGCTTTAAAAGAACAATCAGTGATAAGCTGTTGGGTGATATCACAAACGTATCGGGTGATGGTTCCTATCTGACCATATAAACTAAAAGCTGGAGTGTGCGATAAAATGATCTCACGAAGCTTATCTACTTCGTTAGGCTGAAGTGCACACTTATCGAGCTTCAATTGCTGATTAACTATATCGAATTCAGTCATGCGCACAGTTGGATCGTCAGGTTGAAGCCATGGATAATTGCGTAGTCTAGTCTGAGCACGAGTGTCAGGATCCATAGCATCATAATCTGGGTATGAAAGCTGTGAAATAGCATTAGGGCCATTATCGATGATGACGTAATTAGTGTTATCAAGTAAATTATCATCAACAGATTTGGTATCAGGCTGTTGGACCACAGAAGGTGCTGTTGTAAATGGAATATCCATAACTAGTGCTCCTAGAATTATATCAGCAGGCAAATGTATATCTTCAGAATCTACATTATTAATTCTGATTGAACCAAAGCCACTGCGCAAATCGACAAGTGCCTTGTAGTTCTTTTCAGAAATAATGTGAGATATTTTAACCTCAAATGGACCATTAAAATATTGTGCCAAATGATTTACACGAACTGGCACATCGCAAGATGTATTAGGTGTTATAGTGGTCGACTTATGTACGACAAGTAAAATTTGGTCGACAGAAATATCCATGCGTGATTCTGCTGAGCGAAAAACACATTTATATCTAATTTGAGCGTCCAAGCCCATAACACAATCAATTGGTGAAGCCACATCTATAATAAAAGTCTTAATAGGAACCTTACACTCGCCAAACTGAATGACAAAATAGATAAATTGAGAAATGGAAATAGAAGAACCATTGCCGACCATAAGCTTGATTGGATCTGCATCAACACGAGGAAGGCCCTGCAAAAAGGGACTACGTTTGATAAGAGACGTGCTAACTAAATTGTGTGAGCTGCCAGTATCAAATAGGGTAAAGAATTTGGTGCCATCGGGCAAAAGTGATGGAATAAAGTTACAATCATGAATTTTAATAGATAAAGGAGTAAGAGGAGTAGGAGGCTGAAGTACTGCATATAAGATGTCAGGGAAGTCATCCCTAACAATAGTATCGGAATGAGAAAAATCATGAAAAGGAGAAGTCTGCACAGAAGTATTAAAAGTTTGGGAAGGAGCAGAGTTGGTAAGGTCATTAGATTCGATAGGAGACAAGTAGTGAGAATCGGAAGAAATGGCAGGTGTTGAGTTAGGACGAGACACGGCCGTGTCTGTGCACAGTCAGAATGATCCATTATGTCGTGGTTGCTGATGTGGTGGTCCCTGTGAACGATTCTGAGGTGGAGGTCGTTGATTACGAGGAAAAGGGCCAGCGCTCTGGGAGCGGTAAGCAGTTCTAATGCCATTAGGGTGCTGAACACGTGAGTTATTAGGGGCATTACTGTTGTACTGCTGTTGCGCGAGATTTGCATTGTCATGCTGCCGATTATTGAAGTTTTGGTTATTCTGGGAGAATGGCCTATTGTTACCAGATCTGTTTGAATTAGCAAATCCATTTGCTGGAAGGTTCCTGTTCGAATTACCGAACCTATTAGGAAAGGGTCTGCTAGGTCGATTATATCGTTGATTGAAGGCATCATTTGTAGAATTGTCACGATTGTATGAACGTCCGGCAGGCTGGTAATCAGAAGATGTTGGTAGACTATATGGCTGATTGGGAATGAATCGACGACAATGAGTAGCTATATGACCGCGGAGTCCACAACGGAAGCAAGTAAGACCAGAAAAAAGAAGATTGACCATAAGGCATTTGCTGAGAGACATATTGGGGTTGAGTGTCATCCATGGGAACATCGCGAGGTGCAAGCATTTGAGGCAGTTGCTGCAGGGATTGATTCAAAGCGCCCATGGATTCCTGTAAAGTGAGCAAAGTTGACTGCGAATTACCTGTGTCGAATTTTGAACTAGGGATTTTAGTGACGTCGACGTGCTGGGCGATGACTTCGCGCTCCATAATGCTTTGGACTATTGGAAGTAATTCATCAAGAGGTTTGTTATCATCGATTAACTGAAGAGAATGCTGCAAGGTCAAGGGTAGGCCTTTACGGAAGTATAAAGCCACAACCGATTCAGGTAGACCTAAACGTGACACCAATTCCTTAATCTCATCCAAGTATTTGCCAACGCTATCACCATAGGTGATACGTTTCTGAGACAAAGCATCGAGGATAGATGCTCGACTCCTAAGCAATGAAAATTTATCTAAGAACAACTTCTCAAGTTTAGCCAAAGTCATAGGCTTCAAAGCATTACACCAATTGCGAGCATGTCCTTCAGTGAACAGCTGCAGGCGATGCAATATCTGCTGGTCATTTAGATTATGTAATTGGACATGATCCTTGAATTTGGTGATCCATGCCTGTGGTGTCAAACTATCAGATTCTCCATTAAATACTGGAGGTTTCATCTCTGAAAAATTAAGAGGCTTAGTTCTAGGCTGTGTTTCAGGCATTTGGGTGTTAAATGCTGCTGCAGAAAAAGAAGAAGGCAGGGAACCTGAACGAGACGTAGAAATTGGACCGTGAATAGATTGAGTAGCTCGGTAAGACGCATCTCTGGAATCCTGATAGGAAGGTGGGCAGGGCAGGGATGTGCGCAATCCAGTAAGATCTTGTGGCTGAGATCGAGCCTGGGAATTAAGATTATTAAAAGTAGGATCAAAGTTAGGGAGATCTTGAAAAGTTTGATTGGTTGAAGAGGCTTGAGACTGGGTAACCTGTTGAGAAAAATGTGAAGGCTGATTAGCATGTTCGAATAATAATTGATCACCAGTGCGAACTGCAGGTGTATGAGAAAAGGCGCCCGATGCAGCATTGTAATTAGAAGGAGTGGTCACACCCGGGTTGTGATTATTCGAAGCCATATTGGAGCCAGAGGGAGATTGAGCAGAGAGGCGATGCAAAAGTGTTTGATGGCTGGGATCAGTGTAACCTATAACTGGCTTACGACTAGAATGAGGAGTGTGAGAAGGGAACAGTACTTGAGTGGTTGTATTAGCTGTACGTGGTCTAGTGACAGTATTTACAGTATATGAGATTGTAGCAGACTGAACGGTATTCGTAAGGGAAGTCTGTGCAGAAGTGAAAGATACGGGCTGGCTTCCCTGAGTAGATGTATGAGATGGGACGGGGGGTACAGAGAAAGCAGAGGGTCCTGGAGCAGGCCGGGTGGTGCTGGGCGACGTGCCAGTCCGCGGGGAAGGTTGTTGTGCGTGGCCCGGGGGAGACGATGGGGGGTGTTGTTGAGATGGAGGCTCCTGATAAGAGTGATTAAATTGAAAGTTATTAAGAGGCTGGTCGAATTCCTGGTTTTGATAGGCGTTGTTGGAAACGTTATCAAACACAGAAGGGTCCTCGGGAGGAGGGACTTGATGCTGTTGACGGAGACCTCCCAATGAAGGAATTTGGTTGTCGCTCAAATCTGGTCCAGGTTCACGTGGAGGGGTCTGATGGCGGGGGGAAGATCGTGGACTGTCGTCTGGGGTGCGATGGTGATGATTATCAGAGCCGTGTAAAGAATGACTAGGAGAAACAGGAGGTAATTGGGGGTGTTCACTGCTGCTGACAGTAGACGTAACAGGAGGGGTTTGTGCAGTAGCACCAGGCTGTGAAACAGGCGTTTGTTGACCAGTATTATCAAATGATGATGCACCAGGTTGCTGAGAATCTAATTGATGTATAAGAGAGGCGTCAGACTGACCAGCCTGAGAAGCAGAATTATCCTCACCTGTTTCGGCGTTATTGGAATTTGCAGGAATGCCAGCAATATTAGATGGATGTTCGTGACTTCCAGAATCAGAAAGAGCTGGAGATCTATTTCTACCAAAAGTCTGTGTATCAGCGTTATCACTATCAAAAGTATGGCCAGCAGAAATATTTTTATCGGAATTATCAAGCTTATCCCTAGCAGTCTTGAGAGCAAGATGTGAATGGTCCTCGTCAGAATCAGAATCGTGTCGGCCAGGTGATTCCTCACGAGATTTTAAGCTATCATGAGAAGGTGTGGAAACACGGGACTCGTCAATAATATCGCCAACTGTTACATGTAAAGGAACAGTCAATGAAGAATTATCTGGTTGTTGGGCAATGTGTTGGCCCGAGGTATTAGGCTGTTCACTTGAAAGCGATGTGTCAGTGTAAACGTCAGTTACATCGAGGTGTCCCTTATCGCCCTGACTTGTACTAGCAGAGGATGAGTCAATTTCTGACATCATGAGGGTAAGAGGGTAAAGCCATACATTGGTAGGTTTTCTCAAATACGTTTTATAACGAGCAAAAGAAGCCTCACGAAACAGAGCAAGTTCTGGTAAGGGAAGAGACAAATAACCTAGCTGGTCTAGTATCGACTCATAGACATGCCATTGAGTGTTCTTATCATTAGCAGCCAACAATAACCATTTATTAAAGAGAATAGTAGGAGTGTACTGTTTGATATAACGAGAAGCACGAGCAGACAAATATCCCTTATCAACCGCTGTCTGAGCTTCCAAACGGAACTTAAGTAACCACTGCTGAAGTGTCAACTGTGTCAACGGGACAGACATTCAGAGCAAAAATAGATGTAAGAAGAGCAAGCGTGCCGTGCATAGTAGCACTTACCAGAGCAAAAATATAACTAATTTGAGGGAGATTACGTATAAAAAGAGAGCCTAAAATCAAAATAAGGGTAAAGGCTACAAAATGTGCCACAGCGATTCCTTGCAATAAACGTGGATGTAACTCAAAACACATATCAACCGACGACCCGAAGAATAAGGGAATGAAGACATCACTTGAAAACCATATATCAGTAATAATGAAATAAGTAATCACTTATCTTGCTTTAAATACATATATATAAAATGCAGGATTAACTGTAGCACGTCATCATACATGAAGAAAAAATGTCGACTTGTCCCTTCAAGTCAATAAGAAACTAAACTAACTAACTTTGGCTAGCTAAAAGTAGAACAGTAGACCTGACACAACAAAATACAACACGATACGCTATCAATGATCAATGCGCACAACGGCAATAAATGAATGGAAACATGCATAAATGAAGAAGAGCATGCTGTTACTCAAGAAAACAATGATGGGATGACAATCAGTATGTGATAATCAAAATCTCCAGAGTGTTCGTTGGACGGGCAATAGCGAATTTGTAATTTTAAAAGTAATGAAATGTGACATATTTAAGTTGCAGAGTGAGGAAAAAGGAAAGCAGAATAGCGTGGCCATGGGACCAGGCTATTAGACCTTAAGTGCCGTGTATATAAAATCTAAATAGTATGCTATGTGTTTGAAAACAGACAGACATATTGGTAATGTAACGTTAAAATGCAAAATTAAAGTATAAGAGGAGATGACAGATAGCCTAAGAAAACATAATAAATTAAGGAGATAAGAATCAAGTGCCTTTCCTATTAATGTGTGCAAAATGAGCTCCTACCGTATTGGAAGATGTGCTGTGTTGCCAGGAAGGCCTAATGATGCGAGAGATGCCCCAGAGACTTGAGTGCGCTGTCTGGTCCGGGTCTGGATGAGGTGTGTAGGTAAAGTTGTGAGAGGTGTGGAAGATGAGAGGCAGGCATATCGAAGCTGAACATGAGCTAATAGGTAACCAAATAAAGATATGGGCGAAGCTCCTGAGCTACCTGATAAGAAAATTGCGCCCCCTATACTAGTAGGTGAATTAAGGTGGGATAACATGGCTCTGTAAAACTTTATAAATTTAATTTTAGGCTTTGGGCTCTGCATGTTTAGTAGAGCATATTAATCAATTTAATTAACGATATAGCAGAACAATAGCTGATTAGGAGACCAAAACAGCGACCAATGGCATGGCGTTGAACCAATGCTCTCTAGCCATAGCTGGCGAACCCGCTATGCATGATATGAAGTTGTGACATAATCGAATTTCCACATCAAGGAAGTGGACTTTCTTCGTGCGAAGAAACCGTAGGCCCATAGCCCATAGCATTGCAAGGCTAGTGTTTCGAGAAGAAACGTCACTAAATGTGAATCTTACATCGTACGAACATCAAACATTGAGTTGCTATGTATGATCATTTACAGATATAAAGAATTATCCCTATGCTATCTCAGAGAGTTATGCTTCTACAGTTCGACGTGTGTTGTCGATGCCTACGTTACCGTTGATAAGTCAATACATGTAATGGTACAAGAACTGAATATGTTTGCTATTCCTTAAATTTGAAAAACGTAGTAAATCAAGAGACAGTGTGACACAGCAGACAAGCGCCAAGAAGCCGCAGACCGGTATTCTCTCACCATGCCATCTTTTAGCTAATTCCCCCCATATAATGTTCTCTATGAGAGGTAGCTAATTGAGTAGATGGACTCGTCGCCGGGGATCCTGCGGGAGACACCCTAGCACTTGCCACCACGAAACACCTTACTCAAGAAATACCAGAGGCTCGACAGTTTAGTTTCACGTATCCATTTAATACACAATTTATAAACAGTTACATTAGGAGTCATTCGAAGAACCGATGGTAACCAACTTATCAATACATTAAACAACGATCTTAACGAATTACATACATCATAAACTAATGCCATCTCAATCAACCATGACCTGAGGTTCCTTTAAGGGTAACCCTTGATCATACCTCTAACAACAATACCCTTACCTGACGAATCGTCACCCCGTCAGGGAGACAGGTAGCCCTCCTGCTGCCTCAGCGGGAAGCGGGCTCTGTTCTGGCTGGGCAAACAAGCTTGCCCCCAGAGATTGCTACTAGGGTGTTCTGCGGCTGCGCAGAAACACCAGGGTAACTGTTGCCATGGAAACATGGGGTGAGTTCTACCCCGTTGCTATCATTGAATCTCATTACACAATAATATAATATATCACATTACTTTTATACAATAATAAATACAAAATGATATTACAGAATTAAGGTCTTGAGGTTCATGGCGATTTGAGGAAAGTTCCTATAAGAGGAAAGAATGAAGACACCTCTGAAGCTAAAAGCTCAGCGGTGACAGTTAATGATAAGGCTGATGCATCTTTCATATTGTGGTCTTCTGTATTATCTATATGATATAAAAATGCTCTGGGCAAAACTGAATTCAAATGGATTGATGATGTTAATTCCGAAGGCATAGTGCTCTAAAGATAATACAATTTAATCATTTATAATAAAGCGATACAGGCTTATAGACAGGTATGGCAAGTGCAGCCCTCTAAGCCCATTTTTGGAGGTTCACAAGAGATGCAATGGGAGAGAGCTAGAAACACAGTGGCATCGCATTTGACCATTTGGCAAACCAGTCAAGTGCCCCTTGTTTTTCATTTTGTCTTTTTAATTTCTACCTTTCACTAGAGTATTGGACATAGTGATATGACTAACAATAAATCAGTCCAAAGAAAGTAAAAAAAGAGTTAAAGAACTATGAATCACTGAATAGTATACATGAGCAGACATCATAGGGATCAGAGACATGCACAGAAAATGCTAATTTTTGACAGATAAGTGTACCATGATCATCCCAGGTCTCATATCAATTATGTATGCAATATCAGTGATATTATTTTAGCCATTGCAGTGGGACACTTTTAACCTGGACATCACTATTTAGTGCAGACAAATTTGTGTTCAAATGTCCTGATGAAGAAATCCAGAATACAGTTGAATTGCATTTTGAACCATTTGGAAAACTGGTCAATTATCATATGATTATTGACTGTAAGCAAATCACATTGGTGAAAAAATACATACTACTAAAAATTGTGAAAAAGTGTGAGTTTGGCCATTTCAGACCATCAATGCCTGAACATGCTAGAAAATACCGATCTTAAAATAATATCAAGGCAATCATAAAACAAAATCAATATTACTGTACAATCAAGCCCTAATATACCAATGTGATATAGTAATTTTGATTTATTCAAATCGCTAGAAACTGAAAAAGATCAAGCCTTATTTCCTTCACTGAAAATAAGCTAATTAGTTTCCAGCAAGGACAAAAAATTCACTATCTGATCAAGAACATTGAAAATGGCACTTATCTCACAATAATTTCTTTGCGTACGAAAGAAAGCCAATAAAACACCACCACAACTGCAACAGTTAAATGTTTTTCGCTGTAGAACAAGAGTACTCATTTATATGTCCAGACTATTTCTTCACCTGTCCGATACATAAATCAGACCTGGGCATTGAGATCTCACCCACAGTGATTGAAATAAATCACTTCAAAGAGAGTAAATGAAACTTCTATGTTTCTGACAGACAGAAAGGTTGGTTTAAGAATAAGCTGCAGACTGACAGTGTAGGTGCCAGACAGTTCTCACAGATTAACAGCATGCATTTTACCATTTTACGCTGTGGTCAATTGCAAATCTACTGTTTTACATGCTAGATTTAGTATCTGTCATGCAAAGCTCCCATAATATGCACATTCATAAATTTTATACAGTCTGTTATTCAAAGTTTGATTAAAAACCTAAACTTACACTTTCAATTTTGTGAGGTCATCTCAAATGAAGCCCCCCAACCATTACCAAATGCTTCTGTTATTTGTCAGACATAAGAAAACATAATTCTAAAAATCATAACAGCACAATACAATTATCATACTATCATCCTGTCCTATTTGTCTACAGAGTATAAAAAACAAACAATGCAGGACATAAATCATGTACCATCTCCTAGGAATGTCATCGATAAGCCAATAATCGATGTATCGGTAACTTCTTATCGATCGATACGTATCGATATGACAGTTCACCTTATCGATACGTATCGACACCAACTTTTTCACTATTTTTAGCTGCTATAGTAACATTCTGCTGTCATGTATGTCTCTGGATTGACAATTATGCACTATTCCTATCCATAAGAGAATAGTACAAGGCAGAGTATTGATGAAAGAAATATATTAAAATGTCTAATAGCAATTTAGAAGACATATCTGTCCTCCTGAAATAAAATTTTTGGGCTTTCCTCGAAGACTACTCAAAGTTTGGAGATGTCGATACATATCGAATATCGATAAGTTTCTTGTCGATAATCGTATCGACAAGAAATCCTTATCGATGACATTCCTACCATCTCCCAACCATTGCCAAATGCTTCCGTTATCTGTCATATTGTTGAACTGAATAGGATACTGTGCATTAAAATATATCTATGACTGAAGGTGATATTGCAGGTTAATCAGCATTTGTTGATAATTTTGTTTTTTTCCTCTAACTATTTTCATATCATATAAATTATCAATTTGATTTGAATTTGCCTGAGTCAATATTAAGAATGTTATATAAATTGAATTATAATATTACATACCTTATACTGAATGAAAATTCCATTGAAACAGCCCTTGGTATCATTTCCACTATAATTTGTGAACTCGAAAGAGCATTTCAAGAATATTATGTTTGCATACTTCACAGAAAAACAGCCAGCAACAAGCTGTTAATATGAGTGTAAGTTAGACAATACCTATGTGTTCGACAATATGCAGTCTAATCCTTTATTGGCAAGTTTTGAATAAGCATACCTTATAATGAATGAAAATTCCATTGAGCCCTTGGTATCATTTCCACTATAATTTGTGAACTAGAAAGAGCATTACAAGAATATTATGTTTGCTTATTTTATAAAAAAACAGCTAGCAACAAGCTGTTAATATGAGTGTAAGTTAGAGTAAGTTAGACAATACCTATGTTTTTGACAATATGCAGTCTAATCCTTTACTGGCAAGTTTTTTTGAATAAGCATTATATCATACTTGTGACCAACAACTAAGGAAAACTGAGAAAACATAATGCAATCCAGTAAAATCTCATTTGGACTAGAAAAGTTAGGTCCCATTATTGCATCTTCAGTGAATGGGTAAAAAATAATCATGATGGAACTAACTCAGCTGTATTACCTTATTGATAACATTGAAATACCAGGTGAGAATTTCTCATTTTTTCTAAACCGTGTGAAAAAAAACCAGTTATGACAATCCAGTAAAATATCAAAAGCAAACCATATTTAGCTCTAATTTGCATGGCAGTGGTCAACCATGATTAATTAGACAATGTTGGAGAAGAAATAATATAACATCACAATGAAAATGTATGTGCTCAGCTGCTACTAGGGATGCTACATGATTTATGTCCTGCATTGTTTTGTTTTTTACACTCTTTAGACAAATAGGACAGGATGATAGTATGATAATTGCATTGTTCTGTTATGACTTTAAGAATTATGTTTTCTTATGTAGGCCTAGGGTAACGTGGGGTAATTCAGGCCCCGGGGCAAATCTGGCTCCTTGAGGATAAAATGTTTTCTCATGACCCTAGTAACAGAGATTATGCTGCAAAATAATTATGATTCGACTTACAGGAGGCCATTACATGACTTTTGAACGACTTTCCATGACCACTATTTTTTCCATGACTTCCCCTGACTTTGCATGACTGTGGGAACCCTGATATTGAACATTCCATATTTTACAAGGCCCGAGGGGGTCACCTCGGCCGGGGGGGATACTCCCAAAAAAAATTTTTTTTTGTTATTATATTGCTAGGCTTTAGACCACTTCGGAGGGAGGTACATTCAAGATTCTATATTTTACAAGGCCGAGGGAGTCACCTTGGGGAGTACTCGCAAAATAAATTTTTTTTGCAAATCATATTGCTAGGCTGGGGGGTCACCTCGGGGGAGGTACATTGAAAATTCTATATTTTAAAAGGCCGGAGAGGGTCACCTAGGGGGGGTACTTGTAAGAAAAATTTTTTTTTTTGCTAGTTGTATTACTAGACTGGGGTCAACTCGGGGAGTACTTATCAAAATATATATGTTAAAAGGCCAGGGGGTGCTCGCAAAAAAATAATTTTTTTTGCTAGTTATATTGCTAGGCTGGGGGTCACCTCGGTTGAGTACTTATTAAATTTTATATTTTACAAGGCCTGAGGGGGTCACCTCGGTGGGGGGGACATGCAAAAAAATTTTTTTTTGCTAGGTATATTGCTAGGCTCGGGGTCATCTCGGGGGGAGATACTTTAAAGATTTTTTATTTTACATGGCCCGAGGGCGAGGGGGTCACCTTGGGGGAGGGTACTCGCATTTCCTGGGGGTACTCAAGTACAGAAAATAAAGTTCATTTTACTGCACATGTCCTTTCTCAACATCTGTATCCAGTAAATTCTACTAATACTCTTAATATTTACCTACATCTTGACTTCCTGTCACTGCCAAAATACTTCATTTGTTCCATGTAACACAGACAGACAGACAAATTCTTTACTGACCTGGGTAAAAAATATACACCCAGCCCTATATGGGCTTACAAGTCATCAAAACAATTCAAAAGTAACTTTAAGGTGGCTCGATACTCGTGAACTTTCCAACATGGGATTTCTTAAAAATAGTTTTAAATGATCCAAAATATAGTTTATAGCAAGGATATATAAACAAAAGTGGTCACTACCAGCCTTTCTTTCAAAATATTTGAGGTTATGTAAAAGAAAGTCAGTCCATGCAAACCTGAAAAACTAAATTTTTTTCTTAATTTTTTTACTGTGAAGTTTTCCCTGCCATTCAGTGGCCATTCATCCTATGTTATTAAATGAAGCATGAAATTAAAGAGGACAGTATCATGGAAAAGCTGATTAAAATTCCAGAAAGATATATTTAGATTAAAGAACTTTTCTGGGGGTTCGGATCAAAAGTTATGATTTTGAAAATTTAATTTTTTTTACGAACCATAGCGCTAAAAAAAAATGACGAGATAGGATTTTTTGTTTCTTTGTCATTTGCTTCCAAATGAAGTAAGGAACAATATAATGATACAGACATACGGCCCTACGGGCCTGGAAATTGATATAAACATTTATTTTTGTTACATAGTCATTTTTGAGAAACTAGACATGCTTGCCGAAAATCGCCTACAAAAATTTTCTACTAAAAGTAGAGAGCTGAAAGTCGGGCAGGTTATAGTCATCTTCATAGCGCATCTTATGCTCCAAACGAGAAGTCTCTAACCCCAACAGAAGTGGCGCAAATGGCAAACGAAGCGGCCGACATATGGAATTATCAGAATTTAAAAAATATTGAAGCTTTGCCCTGCTGCTGTGGTGACGTTACGATAGATAGGGCCTGCCTGGCTGCGCGTGAATGTGCGCTCACTACCATTTATCATGAGTAGCGAGCCACCTTAACAACAAATTTTCTGGAAACTACAATATTAAAACATTTACAATCACATATTTACAATATTAAAACATTTACAATCACATATTTACATTATTTAAACAACAAACTTCTTCTTCTATGGAAAGCTTTAAACAAATATTCTGCAGTAAATTTAACTAAATCCTTGGACATCAACAACTTAAATTTTTCTTGCAATGATAAAAAGTAAAAATCTACACAATAATCTAAAACACGAGTTAAAAGTAAATTACGTAAATCGTTATAAGTATTACAATGGAACAAAAAATGATTTTCATCTTCTAGAACATGATGGGAACAAAATTCACAAACTCTATATTCTAATGGTATATCATTGTAACGTCCTGTCTCTATTGCTAATGGTAAAACACCGAACCTAAATTGTGAAAGAACAGACAAATGACCTCTATCATAAATTTTATATACATAATCCTCAGTACCAAATGTAGTTTTAAATTCTCTGTAAGTTCTTAATTTTGGCATGTTAGTTACTTGATTTTTCCAGTTGGTTTTATAAATTTCCATCAGTTGACGTTGTGCATTTTCTAGGTTAATAGGTAAATTTTCTACAAAATTTTGAGTAAGATTCAATTTAGTGAATATTTGTAAAACCTCATTACTCCAATTTCTCTTGTTAATTTGTTTATCAACTTCAAACACTTGCTTTGTCAGTCTGTTTTCATCCATGTAAACAAGTCTATTCCAAAGACGTAGTATTTCAATATGACGTCTAGTTTTTGAATCAATCCATCCCATATCGCCTTTAAAAGCATGTTTCGGGGTAAAACTATTCACACCTAGAAAAAATCGTATTGCCCTATTTTGTATTGCTTCAGGTTTAGAAAAGTCTTTGTAGCCCCAAACTCCCGAACAATAATCCATAATAGGAACAACACCTGAATCAAACAATTTACTGTATGTTTTAAATCCTAAACCTTTCAATTTGTAAACTTTGTTTTGGATACTTCCAAGGGCTCTTCCAGCCGAGTTGGCAAGGGCAGTTGATGTAACATTATAATCAAGACATTCTTCTAAGATTAGTCCAGATATTTATAACTTTTTACAATTTCAATTGATTCATTTCCATAGGTAAATTCACAGTTGCTAACATTTAGACCTTTATGTCTAAAGTGGACAATTTTTGTTTTACCAATATTAACTTTCATTTGCCATTTACTACACCACTGATACATTACATCAATCATTTTCTGTAAATCACTTTCAGACTCAGCGATTAAGGCCAAGTCATCTGCATACATAAGGATACTTAATTTAACATTGTCTGTAACATCTACACCCATTTCTAAATTTTTAATATCTAGAGCTAAGTCATTAATATATAAACCAAAAAGAGTAGGGGATAATGGATCACCTTGTTTAACCCCTGAACCTAACTGAAATGTGTCTGTATTAGCATTATTAAGATTTACTTTAGCTACTGGGTTGGTGTATATACATCTTATGGCGTTGAATAGTTTATCACCAAACCCCTGTTTCCTGAGTTTGAAAAAAAGTAGTTCACGATTAACTGAATCAAAAGCCTTTTGTAGGTCTATAAATGCGACAAAAGTTGAGCGTTTTTTATTTATTCTATTTCGAATAGTACTAGTTAAGCTATAAAGATGGTCTGAACAAGAGCGTTTTGGTCTAAAACCATTTTGTTCATCGACATATATATCATTAACTTCTGCTATCTGTAACAATCTGTTATTGATGATAGCTGAGAATAATTTAAAAATACATGACATTAGACTTATACCTCTGTATTGTAGTGGTATTCGTGGATCTATCATATTTGATTTTGGAATTGGTTTGATGATAGCCATATTCCACTCACTAGGCATGATGTTAGTAATGTATATTTTATTAAATAGAGATAAGAGTAATCCATTTGACAACCCATTTTTAAAAATTTCGTATGGTATGTTATCAACTCCCATGGATTTATTTAATTTTGTCTTTTGAATCACTTTCTCTATCTCTCTAATCTCAATTAAGTTTTCTTGATCATAAATTATAGGTATTTCATTTTCATGATCTTGTAAATATTCAATACATTCGTTATAAAAATTTAAATCAAATGTATCCACAGATTTAGGATTGTACAGGCTTTTAAAATCATTTTTCCATTGCAGTAATACTTCTGCATGTTCAGTTATTACTTCATTTTGATTATTGATCACTTCTTCAGGAATTTTATTTCTTTTCTTGGGACCTAAATTTTTTAAAGATTTCCAAAATTCTTTTGGATTTTCAGTATTTAGATTTTCAATTTGTATGATTTTATTTCTGTTGAATTTTCTTTTTTCTCTGCGAAAAACCTTATCAAATAGTTTTCTAGCAGAATTATATTCCTCTCTATTTCTCCTCTTTTGAGGTCCATGACATCTTAAATAATTTTTCTCTTTAAGACAAAGATCCTCCCAATGATTTCTCAAATCTTCATTCCAAAAGGCACAGCTGTGCCTATATAAGTTTCTCTTATTTTGCGGGTTAACAGATTTCTTTCTGAACCAAACATTCATTTCTTCATGGAACATATCACATAGTTTTTTATACACTTCATCAATACAATCTTGATTAGCTCTCGTATTTTCAATTTTTTCAATCATATGTATAATTTGTTGTGCCGATTCTTCAGATGGAAAGAAGTCAACAGGCACTTTATCAATTTTAAATGCATCTTTCTGCAAAGCTATATTATCATCATTTCGATGGATACAATTCTTCACATCATTATTGAAAGTAGTTATTTTTAAAATTAACATTGAATGATCTGGTAAAGTATTATTTTGTAAAATACCTTCAGCATTTACACAATGTTCATTAACACAATCTCTTGTTGTCTTTACAGTAAAATCAATACAAGTGTTAAAATTATGAATAGGAGTAATAAAATAGTCCACAACTGAATTGCCGTTCCACTTGATACATGTCCAATCATCATTATCAAATCTTCCATTACAAACACACATTTTAGAATCAATCAGGAGATCTAGAAGTAATTTACCATGGTTATTAATTTCATTGTCAAGTACACATCTATCAGATATGTCATCAATACCAACAACAAAGTCTTTCTCAGAGCCAATCCTGCTATTAAAGTCACCTGTGAAATAAATAGCATCAGTCTCAGACAATTCATGTACAGTGTTGAGAACATAATTGTAAAAACCTGACGAGTCTCTCCCCAAGGTGAGCCTTCAGGAGGTAAGTAACCTGCTATTAGAATAAAAACATAATCTGTGATCTTGTCTCTAAATTTCAAAACAATTACTCCATCAAATGATTTATCATGTACATTCACCTCATATATATCAGACACAGTTTCTTTAATTAATACACAAAGACCTCCAAAATTTCGCTTCGCTCGTCTGTTTCTTTCTTTACGATTGTGCAAGAAACATTTATAACCATCAATTTGAACAATCTGATCATTTTTTAAATGAGTTTCAATTAACGTACATATATCAGGATTTTCTCCTAGAATTACATTGGTTCTAACATCACAACTTTCTTTCCATCCATTTATGTTCCAAGTTATCAATTTCAAAATATCAGACTGGGTGTCATCATTCTATTCATTATTATTTTGTCTAACAAATTGGTCTTTTTTCATGATTTTTCCATTCGCAACAATTTTATAGTCTTTTCCCTGAGGGATCAGCTCCAAAATAGTCTTGAAGTTTAATTCCATGAGTCGGTCGGTATGGTCCTTTGAAGATCGCATAAACACATTCGAATACGTTGCTGAGTTCTTCAGTTTTTGCTTTTCACGAAGCACTTTCACTTTGTCATCGACATTATTCAGTTGACATTTAACGGGCCCGGGTTTCGTTGATCCATCTTGTCGTTTTTGGAGGATTCGTTTCACTCTCTTGACAGGGACATTCACAGTTAAATCTTTTCGTATCATCTCTTTCATTTTATCTTCACACAGTGGCCAAATGGCAAAGGTTCTCTCATAACATAAATTCATTTCTCACTTCTTCTTCGTAAAAGCTTACCATTGACATTACCCCCACGAAGTTAATTTTCAAAAAATTATTTCAGCTCAGATCGAAGATAATTTTAGCACCGCGCCGGTTCTAGTTCTTTATTTAATATTATCCTTTCCGAAAAATGTCTTCGGAATATTTTATATGTAGTCTACAATGACCTTATTACAAATTCTGAATATTTGTTATATTCTGCACCAAATATTTCAGACCTATACATGTTTATAATAACTGTCTATAAATTACTCTTTCATATGTAATCTACTTAAATATCCCCATTATGTAGAATCAGGATATTCATAAAATGATAGAAATTTCGTCCTACCCCAAACTTACCTCTTCCATTGACAATTAAGTGCATGGACATACTGGAGACAGCCATGCCAAAAACAATCTCCACAAGCCAATAACACAATCTACACACCAATATCGTTATGATTGATTTCATGGCATTTGATTGGCTCAGCAATTTTGATTCAGAATATATTTAAACATAGGTAGTCTCATATTGCCACACTTGCCTTGGAGATGTGTGTGATTCTTGATGTACTTTCTTTAATTTCTTTGGAGTGATTTACTTAAATCATGTTAGCAAGTTCATTTTCCAAAAATTGTCATTTGGTGCTTGCAGAGAATGTGTAACAACAAAATGCAATTTACATCATTGTTGAAAGCCAATAGGTTGGATAGTGATTTATTTCAATCAAATTGACCATGCCACCTTAGTATACATGTAACTCCAAATGATACAGGGAAGTGGGAAGTGACTGTAGTTCTGATTTATTATTAGCATGTTAACTTTGTTTTATGGTGCATCTTGAGATGATTTGAAGAATCATATTCCCATTTGTATTTAAATGTAGGCAGACTGATATTACCATGCTTTTCAAAATTCTTAAAAGTATGTTATGTTTCCTGCCTAGGAGTTATATGCTTCAAATCCTTACTCTTATGACACGCGGTAAGTTTTCCAATCTGTTTCCTTCAAATTCAATGTTTTGAGAGAGAAACTTCATTGTGTATTTTGCATGAAAAGGAGTGATTTAAATAAATCAAAATTATCAAGTGACATGAGATAATGGCATATCCAGTAGCAATGCGAAATAATTGATGACTGACTTGCTGAAGTTCTTCACCATACAGCATCATTGTTTGTAAAATTTTAAATGGACTTAGCAAAATAAAAAAAAACTAAGAAAAATGAAAAACGTGGAGCAACTGACCTTTTGCCGTTATGGTCAAATGCGATGCCACTGTGTTTTAAGAGTCTTCAGCATGTTGTAAATTTACCAATAAGAGGGTGTTTTTCTTGCCCAACAAAACACAAATATTGGAAGTGCTGCTGTTTAATAAAAGGTTTGGCGAGCAAACGGAAATCTGTGAATGCGAACAAAAGAGCGACAGAGGAATAAAAGAAGTCAATTGTCAATTTTCATACATGGTAAAATAATTAATTGACTTAATTGTTATTAAGAGGTCCTAATGTTTTGTTTACAAATCAAGCATTGCAGAGTTTTCCTTCAAAAATGTTATTAAAATTAAATCAATAAAAATTCTCTTAATTCTGAAAAACAGTTTATAGTCTTTGTCTGCCAGTTGAATTTAACATAGAAAAGGCGGACTTAACAGCATAATGTTGCCACTTAAAACTGCTTGAGAGTGCTGAGTTGACTGTAACTTCAACATTATGTCCTTCTTCACTGTGGGGCGGGCTGGTCTGCTAACCTTGGTCCTATGTCAAGCCCGCATATCTTCTAATTACCATCCCTGTCTGTCTGTCCTATATTGAGACCTTGTTAGAGTTGCCTGTGGACTAATGGTTTAAGGCTCTTGTTTGTGCCATCAGTTTGGCTGTGAGGTCCATGGTTCGAGTTCCACTCCAACAACTCAATTTGACTGAGCCCATGGGATGTTAAATGCAGGCGGGTTGTATCCAGTGCTCTGTATTGGGGCAACTGAAAGACCCTGGACATCCCTGAATTAATAGGGCAGGTGCCAGACTCCCATATGCAGGCTTCTCATCAATCATTATCACCCGGCGGTCACATACACAGGAGAATGCTATGGCATGGGAACCTTGGGCAATGTTCCTCTAGTCTCTGCCCATGGATGCTGTTATATCGCTGCCCTGAGCTGTATCATTGTGGAAGGCTCACCATGAATCTCGTGCCTGTATTGCAGTGCATGACCGAGAGTAATTACAATTACAATTATATTTACAATTACACTAAACCTTATCACCCACCCATCCAATGTGGTGCTTTCAGGGGGTATATCTAGAAATTGTCTGAGGGGAGCCTAAATGAAGCAGCGTTTCTTCTCTCTCCCATTACATTTTGGGGATGGTGTGACCCAATGGTCCCCTAAATACACCACTGCTTCCAAGGAATTGAAGAGGTTCAGTATTTGGTAGGAGGGCGCTATGATAGGACCTGTGCTCTCAACTTGAGAGAAAGGGGTTCTATTGGAGTTCTCTGAATCTGGATTATCTAAATTGTTTTTTCGTTTGCTGTTGGATCCCTTTTATAGTTGAGCAATGAACCTTTTAGGGTTCCTTATCTATACCAGCTTATAGAACCCTTAAAAGTTCCACGTAAAGCCATTTTGTTAAGGGACCATTCAGAATTTATGACTGGGGGGGGTAGGAGTTTTGCTGGAACTTCCCGTCAAAAATTGATACCCCCCCCTTGAGTTTCATGCGGATTTTTAGTACCCCACCCTTAGGTTTCATGCATATTTTTAGTACCCCCCCCCTCAACATACAAAGCCATACACACATATATACTGTTATACACGGCCAAGCGTACAGATTCACGTCATTTCGTGGACTTTTGCACATAATAAAGTCCAAATATTATGAATTTATGCGTGTTTTTTAACATTTTTCTTTGTTAAAATTTCTTACCCGCCCCCGGAAGTGTTGTCAAAAATTAATACCCCCCTTGAAACATGTATGAAAAGTTAGTACCCCCTCGGCCAAAACTCCCACCCCCCCAGTCATAAATTCTGAATGGTCCCTAAGAGTTTACTTAAGGCAGCCTTGTCCGCCGTAGTTTTTGAGGCGATGCATCAGCCCTTTGCTAATATATACTTAGTGACTCTATATGGAGCCACTCGCCTCTGTATAGCGGGGTATAAGGACTCCCGACAGGAGGCCAGAGGCCAAATCTGGAAAATCAGGCTGTGAAGAATCGTCATCACATTGCGGGCTAGCGTCGTAATAAAATGCGGACCGTGCAAATTTGCGGACCGGCGGGCCGCGGGATTTTGTAATAAAACGCGGATGGGCAGGTGCGGAACGGGACGCTTTTTGCGGGATCGGTGCAAAAAAACATGCAGATGTGGTCTAATTTGCTGAACAAGCTGAATTTACTTTAAAAATCCCCTTCTATTTTTTTTTTTGAAAAAATTTTCTTGTTATAATACATGGTTACATACTTTTTCAGTTTTTTCATGAAAAAAGCTCTTACAGAAATCAGAGTATTTGTTCACAGTGTATGAAGTCCTTCCAATCTCGTAATGGGTCTCATATTTATCTGCAAGTTGTGCGATTTGTTGTAGTTAGTCAAAGTTATGGCAGGAAATTCCAACCGCAGCAATGCCAATGTTAAAAACGAAAATCATGGGTAAGCAAAGGCAGTTTTTTTGTAGGCAGAAAATCTGTTGCGTCGGTCAATCTGGGAAGCTAAAAATTAATTTTGTCTGGCCTAGTGGCTGTTTCGTAAGCTATCCCTTCTCATATTAATTGTCATACCCCACTTTATCACTGTAACTTACACATGTACATGAAAATTAAAGAAATCTGACTGCCAATCTGAAATTTGAATCTCCTATAGATGCGTGAGTTTCCATACTCTCAAGTTGACTCAACGTGGGACACTCAGACACTCAGGTTAAACATTATCGCACTTTCAGTAGTGACACTATCTGTCATGATTCATCAGTGTAGCAGATTGTGTTTGGACGATCCATCAGATTATCAGGGCCTCATGAAAGGGGCTTTTGTGCGAGAGTGATCCTCAAGTATGTGGGAAAAACCAGCTATCCAAGTTGTCGTTTGTGGAAGATCTTAGATGAAGATCCCCTGCTCCATTTAATATGAGCTTGTCACCTCCTCGAAAAAAAAGATTTAGAGTAAAATAGAAAACACATAGGCAGAAATGCTCATAAAGTTGATTTGGTTGACATATGGATTGATATGCTACCAAAAAAATGCTGTCATGATTTAATACTTTTTTTGTGGCTTTATACCATGGTGTTTAGCATATCTGCCCAGTGTGCAATGCACATGAGTTGAAACCTGGTATGATTTATGAGCTTGCCACCTCCTAATATAAACACCTTTTGAGTAATGAACCTGAAGTGTTTGGAAAAACATAGGCAGAATTGTAATGTCAGAAATTCTTATAAAGTCGATTTGGTTGATATATGGACGAGCATGCTATCAGAAAATCTCAATATGATTTAATAATTCTTTTTTATATGGCTTCATACAATAGTGTTTATAGCATATCTGCAATGCACATGAGTTCAAAACTCTCTTCAGCGATGCCCAGAGGTTATCAGTGTAACAATTAGAATGATTGTCATTCAGTAATAAGGTATGGTGAGTGCTGGTGAGCAGATTTATTTGGAATGAGTGCCACATAAAATCTTTCAATTATATACATATTATAATTGCATATTCTAAAACTGTGTCTAGAAATATCTGCTGTACTTAGCACTATGTCTTAATGCCAAAAACGTGTCTGGAGCTATTTTAATCTAGGTCAGTTTTTTGTGTGCATATCTTAAAAATATTTTCACCGCTGTGAGGCTTTAATTGCCATGCAAATATGCCAATATTTTTTAATTGCAGGGAGGGTTATGTAACATAGCTCTCTACATAGCACATCAGTTTAGTGGGCAAATCACTCCATTTTCATTCACTTTTGGCAATCGCCCAGACAGTATGCCGTCCTGAAGAACTCATGATTAATCACAAATTAAAAGGCATAATCATAATTAAATAGTAGTGAGCATCACCTCTGATGTTTCAGTATACATAAATGGAATTCATCTCTCTGGTATCTAGTCTGGCAGCCAAAGTTGATTTTCTAGCTGAGCCCTGCACTGATTGACAAAGTTTTTGTCTCAGTGCAATTCATATCCTTAGACCCTCCATAAAACATATCTGTCTAAGACTGGTGGGTACCCTTTAGGGTTTTAAGAAATCCAAGATGGCTGCCAAGGCATCCAAAAATGCTCAGAATGGGAAAACTATTTGAGTTAGATTCAAATACATGATCTGGCATGGGAATCCATTTCTGGGGTTATTGTGGTGATTGGGGGTGAGTCACTGACCCAGAGGCCAAAGAGCACGTTTTAGGGCATGCATCGAAAATTATTAAATTAAAAATAATGTTAGGGTATATGTTCATAAAGTGTTTGTGACAGTATATTACATTTACTTAAACAATTTCCACAACACAAGCTATAATTTTTGTGGCACCATCCAGAATAATTATGGTTCCATGTCCTTCAGGGTGGCTCTACGGAATACTTTACGAGCTTCCGTCATCATAGGATGAGAACAATTCATTAATTAATTCGCTTTAATAATAATAATAATAATAATAGACATTCATATAGCGCTAATTCCAGAAAACTGCTCACTAGCGCTTGTGCATGATGGACTTACTTGTAGAAGCTCTTAAACAGGTATGTTTATCATAGGATGAGAACAATTAATTCACTTTAAGTTGTGCTCTATCTGTTAATTGCACTAAGTCATTAATAAATAGCCGATGAAATGCCATGATCAAACGTTTACCATGGGAACCACGGTGGGCATTTGATTAGTCATCATCAAAATGATTTGTCTTGACAGATTTTAGTCTAAGAATCAAATTCATAATCCTTATTTGTCTGTCAGACATCAGCACTCAATATTAGTCTCCTGAAATGAAAGTGCTATTAAAACTTATGCTTTGATCAACACATATCATTCAGTACGATAACTCACAGAGTGCAATTTTCACCATGTTAACAGTACACTCTTTCCACAAAACAAATTGTCAGCTGTAATTTGTCAAACTATTTGATGAGATGCCAGAAATGTAAAACCGAGAACAAAGTCAGTGTCCACTCCATTTATTTGTCAAACTATATTCTCACAAAAGTACATCTGTTCACAAAAATATAAGGTTATCAAACTCTGCCCATAGACAAAAACAAACCTCGGGATCTCAACACAACAAAAAATAAGATATATTTAATGCAATATAGTAATGGCTTAATCTGACATATATATAATATCCACTTACTGACAACAAAATTTACTTCAACAAATCTGGCTCGTAGTTACTGATATGATTTACCCAATGTAGGACATATGCTCACTTATATTTAATAATGTCACGCTTCAATCATGACACTCCCTGCATGATGTATACATTTCTGCAAGTAAAAAAACTCAAGAGAAAGGTAGAAGTAAGAGTATCCTTATATAAAAATATTTATATGAACAATAAATCAATTTTGTTTTATTTGGAAACTTGGTTGAGACTTCTTAATTACTAGTACGCCAGATAAGACACATCCATGGTAGATTCAATATATTATTTTTTTGTTAATTCTGTCCATTAGCTAGGTCCCAAGGACTCATAGTTCGCTTTAAAACAGGTTTACTTCTAGTTCTTTGGTCTGCATCAGTCACTAGAATGACTTGTAGCCTGCTTGATTTTGTAGTTGTGCAAGTTCGCAGTGAGATATCACGTCTCAGTGGCCGTTGTCTGAGAGTGAACGCATTACTCAGCTCCGATCGAAACTTATTGCCCGTTATGCAGTAGAGGATGAAGTTAATTCCATGATTTAAGTACATCAGCATGAAGCAGATCGTCTTAGCTAAGAAGTGGGAGGCTTTGTCGTAGCTTGATTGAACGACCTTCACGTTATCCATCAAGGATCTCAGAGTGAATGGCGCAGTCAACAAAAGCCACACACATGAGACCGTGAGCAACATGACGGTCACTCTGTACTGTGTACTCTTGTGGGATGGGTGGTCGCGGTTTCTGCGTAACATGGTCTGGAATGCCTTTCTGTTCTTCCACAGTTTATACGTGATGAGAGTGTTTAGGATGAGAACTATGACGAATGGCACAATGGTATAGGACGCGAGTTTCAGAAGAGGGTAAACGGAAACCATGAAGTAAGACGAAGAACGAGCAGCACATTTGCTTCTACCTTTTACCTGAAGCAGATCGATAGTCCAGAAGAGGTGCAGTTTATACAAACACAGGGCTAAAGTCATTAGAAGAGTTACAACCCTGGCACGGTAGACGTCACAGAATAAAGGGACTCTTAATGGGCACCAGACAATAACGAATCGATCCGCAGTCATGGCAACAACCAGCCAGGCACTTAAATGAGCAGTTACCATGAAGATAAACATGACAGTTTTACAGCTAACCCAACTAACATGCAGCATCTCGAAGCCAGTGGTAACTCGCACCCATGTCTTGAATCCGCTTAGATAGAGCACACAGGTGTCGGCACATGCCAGCATCGCCAGGTAGAAATATACTGATGTATTCCTCATCCTCTGTCTCATAAGGACAACAAACGATAAAACATTACCAACCGTCCCACCGAAAACTATTATGGGTAATACGTATCTGATAATCATCATGGCCGCCTTGTGTTGTGGATGGTCTGTTACGGACATTTCCAATGGAATAACTGAGTTGCCATAGTTACCGATGGAAGTTGACTCAAAGTGGGACACTTGTGCACTCAGGTTCCACATTATCGCACTTTCAGCGGCGACACCTTCTGTCATGATGTATCTGAGCTAGCAGATTCTGTTTGGACGATCCATCAGATTGTCATGGCCTCGTGAAGAAGCTTTTTTGTGTGAATGATCCTCAAGTATGCAGAGAAAGCATCTACCCAAGTTGTCAGGTGTGCCAAAAACTGGCAGATCCTAGATGAATGTTGTTTTTGCAATTCCTAAGACTGTCTCCATCTCATAAAACAGCTTCAGTGAGTGAATGACCTTTAAGTATGTAGGAAAATCGTTGTTCGATGCAGTCATATCAGTCAGCCGAGCACACTAATCCTTTTTGCAATTGATTTTGTGAATGATCTGGGTAGATGGTTATGCATGACATATGAAACTTATAAATGTATACATCATATATTTCAGTCTTTTATAATCTGTCTGAAAAAGCATCTGAACGGTTAATGCAAGACTGCCACATGTATGAGGTGCAGTTTATTAATCCTTTTTGTGCTATATGCCGAGTATATGGTCTTAATTTTCCAGCAAAAATCTGAATCATTTTGTAAATCCAGGAATACTCATTATCCTAAATGGCTCTACAGCACATTGATCCTAAAATTCTCTCCCTGCTGTCACTGTGATTGTCAGCTGTGCTGAAGAGCAGGCAATGCCGTTGGTAATTAAGTAATATGAACATGTCGTGTCAGCTCATAGCATTTGTGATATTTGAATCTATATTGATTTCATGTTTACCAGTGAAGTTTTATTTAGCGACCCTGCCTGAAAAGTCTTGCAGAAAATGTTCAGTGGTTTGGAAAATTTGAACAAAATGAAAAGTAAGCTTCTCCATTTTAAGATCTAACAATTGGCTTTATGTCATTCTATACTGACATAAGTAAGTACACTAACCCACTAAATTAATCCGGTTTCATAAGTCTCTCGTAAACTTTTCATCCTCGTAACTCAGTAGCGTTACAGCAAATATGACCTTTTCGGACAATCTTTTACTCCTTGTGAAATATGAACAGTGGCAGTGTTTTAGTAATCGGATGTTACAAGTGAAATCCAGGATGTCATGAGATGAGAAATTTACAACAAAAGATATCTCTTTTCTGACGGAAAATCCCAGCGTGCCTTTAGAGTAATCCTCTGGATCTATGGTCCAAATGCATCATTCCCATTTCAGGCCAGTCTGAAAGAGAAAATATTATTATATCATTGTTGTTGAAGGTTATATGATGTGGTGACATGGAATGAACTGCATGGGCAAACTCCCTTCTCCAACATATACCCAGTGATGTCTGTATGGGGGGCACGGGGGGGGGGGGGGCACGTACCCCCCCATATTGGACCTGTACTGCCCAAGGTGCCCCTTGCCCCCATATGAACTTTTCAACCTTGGCTAAAATATGCAAATAGTATTGTGAGTGCCCCCCCCAGAGAATCGCGTGCCCTCCAGGTGCCCCCCCCCCTGCTTGAGAACCCATAGTTACACCATTGCATATACCTTCAATGCGTGAGAATATAAATCCTTTTTGGACAACCTTTTAATCCTTGTGAAATAAGAACAGTGGCAGTGTTTTAGTAATCGGATGCTACAAGTGAAATCCAGTACGTCATAATTATGGAGAAATTAACAACAAAAGATAGTCGATAATTGAAAAAAGTCTGTTGCTACACATGTGGTATTTTGCAAAGCACAGATGATTATTGGAATAATTGAACAATCAATTTGACAAATAGACCATATAGGCCACATCTGTACCAAATTTCGTGATAGTGAGTGAGTCCTGGCACGGAAACTAATAAAATTATATTTTCATATTTTTATAATTTTTTCAAGAAGTAGGGGAGACCGGGGCTGGTTGTCACAGGGGCAGGTTGTCACAATGTGTAAAACTTAAACATGCTACTATTTCTATATAAAGCATGCAGGAGCACTGCCATTCTATATGAATGGCAAAAGGGGAGTGGCTTAAACCTATCTGGTGAATATATACCTATATCTCCTTCTCACTCCAACTAATCTCATTGGTCACCACATAGAGTGTCCAATAACTAATTCTCTTGATCACCACATAGTGTGATCTCCTCACCTTATCTAACCTCATTGGTCACCACATAGAGTGTCCAATAACTAATTCTCTTGATCACCACATAGAGTGATCTCCTTCTCACCTCATCTAACCTCATTGGTCACCACATAGAGTGTCCAATAACTAATTTCTCTTGATCACCACATAGAGTGATCTCCTTCTTACCTCAACTAACCTCATTGGTCACCACATAGAGTGTCCAATAACTAATTTCTCTTGATCACCACATAGAGTGATCTCCTTCTTACCTCAACTAACCTCATTGGTCACCACATAGAGTGCCCAATAACTAATTCTCTTGATCACCACATAGAGTGATCCAATTCTTACTCCGACTAATCTGATTGGTCACTACATAGAGTGTCCAATAACTAATTCTCTTGATCACCACATAGAGTGATCTCCTTCTCGACTCATCTAACCTAATTGGTCACCACATAGAGTGTCCAATAACTAATTCTCTTGATCACCACATAGAGTGATCTCCTTCTCGACTCATCTAACCTAATTGGTCACCACATACAGTGTCCAATAACTAATTTCTCTTGATCACCACATAGAGTGATCCCTTTCTACTCCAACTAATCTCATTGGTCTCCACATAGTGTCCAATAACTAATTCTCTTGATCACCACATAGAGTGATCTCCTTCTCACCTCATCTAACCTCATTGGTCACCACATAGAGTGCCCAATAACTAATTTTCTTGATCACCACATAGAGTGATCTCCTTCTTACTCCAACTAATCTCATTGGTCACCACATAGAGTGCCCAATAACTAATTTTCTTGATCATCACATAGAGTGATCTCCTTCTTACCTCAACTTACCTCATTGGTCACCACATAGAGTGTCCAATAGCTAATTCTCTTGATCACCACATAGAGTGATCTCCTTCTTACCTCAACTTACCTCATTGGTCACCACATAGAGTGTCCAATAACTAATTTTCTTGATCACCACATAGAGTGATCTCCTTCTCACCTCAACTAACCTCATTGGTCACCACATAGAGTGTCCAATAGCTAATTCTCTTGATCACCACATAGAGTGATCTCCTTCTTACCTCAACTTACCTCATTGGTCACCACATAGTGTGTCAAATAACTAATATTCTTGATCACCACATAGAGTGATCTCCTTCTCACCTCAACTAACCTCATTGGTCACCACATAGAGTGTCCAATAACTAATTCTCTTGATCACCACATAGAGTGGTCCTCCTTCTCACCTGAAAGAAATTAAGCTCATTGCTTCACCCATAGAGCACTCAATAACGGATTCTCCTGGATCCTTGATCACAACATAGCGACATATCTCTGTCAGCCTCAACTGCCCTCATTGGTCACCACTCAGAGTGTCCAAAAAACAAGTATCCTCAATCATCACATACAGTGATCTCACAAATAACCCCATTGTGCTAACAAAACTGCACTCATTTACTTACTGAATAATGTCCAAACCTGAAAAGCTATATTCTGATGTCTTGCGCATCGGTTTAGATGGCCACCGGGACAGATTTGATCCAATGAATCACTTAGATAAACCTGAAGAAAGTTGTAAACATAGGAAAAAAGCAACCGGGCTTACTGCCAACAACATTCTAAAAGCTTGTGTAAGGAATGCACAAAGTCTGAGACAAAAGACAGAATTAGTGAAGAATTTCAGAGATGAATTTGATCTTGACTTGTTTCTTTTCACAGAAACATGGCTAAAAGCAGATGATATTGTGGAAATAGGCAACTTAGAAAGGAATGGGGAATACTTTTATATTGGCACACCCCGTGAAGGCAGACCTGGGGGTGGCGTTGGTTGCATTTCAAGGTCAGGCTTAAAAGCAACAAAAATCAATACTGCGAAAACCAAAACTTTTGAGCACATGGAAATTCAAATTAATTTGAGTGGCAAAACAATCACAATTCTTCTTGTGTACCAACCTGAACCCTCAAACATGAACAAATACAAGTTATCAGAGTTTTTCAAAGAATTTACACAATTCTTAGCACAATATCAAACATATCACAATGAAGTTGTGATAACTGGAGATTTTAATTTCCACATGAACAAACCTGACGATGCTAGAGTCGTTCAGTTCAATAGCATCTTAGATATGTATGATCTTGAACAACATGTGGCTTCACCTACACACAAAGAAGGAAACGTACTAGATCTTGTCATAACTCGTAGGAATTCAACTCTGAGAAACTGTGAGGTCAGTGACTTGCTCTCTGACCATAACTGTGTCCTTTTCAATATGGCAATTAGCAAAGGAAAAAGTGCTAAAAAGACAATAGCTTTCAGAAAAATGCGCAACATTGATATGAACGATTTTAAGAAAGACATTAACAAATGCTTGTCACAAAAAGTTGAACAGGAAAACTCATCTGAACGTTTGTCAAAACTGGTCTCGATATACAATTCATCAAAAGAGGTTCTTGACAAACATGCACCAGTGGTTAAAAAGCAAGTAACACTGCGCAAACCGACTCCATTTACTAATGCCAATATAAAAAATCTAAAAACAGCTAAAAGGAAAGCAGAACGAACCTGGAGGCGTACAGGTCTTGAAAAGGATTGGGAAGATTTCCAGTTGAAACGAAATGCTTTAAATGACTTGCTCAATCAGCTAAAATCTGATGATTTAAGAGCTAAGATTGAGAGCACGAAGGGAAATTCTAAGGCCATGTTCAAGGTGCTTAATTCCAGCCTCAACAGGAAACAAGAATTGCCTCTACCCAATCATACAAACAGCAAAGATATGGCAAATGACTTCAATACATTCTTTGATGACAAAATTAAGAAAATAAGGTCGCAAATGGACTCTGGTAGCAATAACACCTCAACTATTGAAAACTTTATAGGCTTCAAATTATTTCAGTTCAGAACCCTATCAAAAACAACAATTAAGAAGCTGATCAAAAGCATGCCTGTCAAACACTGTCAACTGGACCCAATTCCAACATGGTTACTGCTTGAGTGCATAGATGAATTTCTGCCATTAGTAACTGATATTGTTAACACATCTCTAGCTCTCGGGGAAATGCCCCTTGAATTGAAACATGCACTTGTTAAGCCATTATTAAAGAAAGGAGGACTTGACCTTGTTAAGAAGAACTACCGTCCAGTGTCAAACTTGTCTTTCTTGGTAAAATATTTGAAAGTGCAGTTATCAAACAATACATGAACCACCTTGTTCAGAACAAGCTTGATGATGAAAAACAGTCGGCATACAAACAATTTCATAGCACAGAAACTCTCCTAACAAAAATCCACAATGACATCATGTTGAACATGAGCAAAGGTGAAATAACAATGCTTGTACTGTTAGATCTCTCGGCTGCTTTTGATACAATTGATCACGATATTCTACTGAAGAGACTAGAAAACAGATATGGGGTATGCAACTCGGCTCTCAACTGGTTTAAGTCATACATTTCAGAAAGATCACAATCTGTCGTGATAAATGACCAAACATCAGACAGGCTTCCACTCAAATTTGGTGTTCCTCAAGGTTCAAAACTTGGTCCAATATTATTCAATTCGTACATAGCTCCAGTAAGCGAAGTCGCCTCTCAAAATCAAACTGAGGATCAGAAATATGCTGATGATGAGCAACTAATTTTATCATTTAAACCAACTTTCACTGGTCAAGAAAATGCAGTTAAGAAAATGGAAAAATGCATTACTGAAATACGAAAATTTCTCCATGAAAATAAACTGTGTAACAATGGCGAAAAAACTGAACTCCTCTTGATTGGCACACAACAGCAACTAAAGAAACTCCAAGTTTCATCAATTAGTATTGAAAATGTCTCTATCAAAACAGCAGAGCATGTTAGGAATTTTGGGTGTAACCATGGACAAAAATATGACAATGGAGAAGCAATATCACAGCTTATCTAGTTATACATTAGGTAACTGAATCAGGTGAAAAATGATAATAAAAAGCATTTTATTTCTAATTTTCACATCATTTTCAACATTTAAGGGTGTTGCAAACTCGCCAAATCATTTAATGTGTCAAATCAGATATAATCATGCCCATTTCGTCTTTATTATTTCTTTAACTAAAGAAAAGTGGCAAATGAACCACCAGGGTGTGAGAAGATGCCTTGTTAAATTCGTTAGTGATATAAATTGTGATTTTTAGCATTTCACCAGTTAATGTTTTTCAAGTGGGATTCACAAAAATATCTGTAAAGTTATCGGACAACAAATAGTGAACAAATGTCAGAATACCTACTGTCAGCATCTCACAAGTGTGCATCTTCACAACAGCTTTGCATGTAACTAGTATTTGACATCAAAGGAAATAATATATTTTGATATATATATTTTTAAAAAAATCTATGCAAGTGGTCATAGGCTAAGATGATCAATTCCAACTTATATTAGAATGTTTCTGTCCATATTAAAATTTAGGTAGCAATTTTAATGGTCTTCTGTAGAATTTTATGGGCTTTTCTTACCTGTTTTTGCCAATTTTTTAAGATTATTTCATGAAATCTAATGGTTGCTTACTTCCAAAATTCATTTGTTCATTTATAGCATGCACAGATAAACAATATTAATTGTGTGGCAGTGGAAGAGAATCTGTTGCTATTAATTCAAAACTTTGTTGATTGCACAAGGACACGCTATAACTGAACAAATGAATTTTGGAAGTATGTAACTACTAGATTCCATGAAATAATCTTAACAATCAGCAAAACAGATAAACGAATCACTTAAAATTCTACAGAAGACCATTAAAATTGCTACCTACATTTCAATATGGACAGAAACATTGTAATAAGAGTTGGAATTGATCGTCTAAGCCATAAGAACAATTGCATAGATTTTTTTTTAACGATTTGAAAAAATATATTTATCAAAATATATTATATATTCTCTTGGATGTCAAATACAAGTTACATGCAAAGCTGTGGTGAAGATGCAAACTTATGAGATGCTGACAATAGGTATTCCGACATTTGTTCACTATTTGTTGTCGGATAACTTTTCAGATGTTTTTGTGAATCCAACTTGAAAAACATCAACTGGTGAAATGCTAAAAATCTCAATTTATATCACTAATGAATTTAACAAGGCATTTTCCTCACACCCTGGTGGTTCATTTAGCACTTTTCTTTAGTTAAAGAAATAATAAAGCCGAAATGGGCGTGTTTATATTTCATTTGGCACTTTATACGATTCGGCAAGTTTGCAACACCCTTAAATGTTGAAAATTATGTGAAAATTAGAAATAAAATGCTTTTTATTATCATTTTTCACCTGATTCAGTAACCTAATATGTACTTAGATAAGCTGTGATGTTTCGATAACACTGCAATGCTATTTGATAGATCTAAAACTGATATTTTGCATGCAACAAGGGTGTGAAAAACTAAAAATTTTAAATTTCAATTTTCTCAAAATTTTCCCAACAGATTTTTTAGATCTTTACATCAAATCGAAGCTGAGACCACGTACTACAATGCTGTGCTGACAGATTCTTTGTACATTTTTTTTAACCCTAAACTTCGTTCAAGGACACTGTGCAAGC